>JAODAL010013024.1:0-92928 GCA_025379985.1 Phyllomedusa bahiana
CCTGACCTCATGCTGTGCTGGGGTGTGCCGTGACCACACACTTGTCTTTGTGTCACTGTCTGACCCAGCTGCGTTGTTTCCTGCCGTCCCCTCCAAAACCTGTCACTGATGTTGCCCACCTGAGCCCCAGCTTGTTTTTTTTTCCAGCTGGCACTGCCATGACTTTAGCAGGCTACAATCCCGCTTCAGTTTTTTGGTCAGTTTTGCCCTCTTAAGTGCCCAGGGAATTTTAGAGTGAAGCGATTCTAAGAGCGGCGGCAGTCATATGCATGTCATACTAAAACACAACATTGTATGAAGACCAAACCAAGCTCCCTCTGCATATTTAAGCATGGCACAACATTCTACAGCACCCTACAGGCTCTGTGCAGCCTGGAAATAGCTGTTTTTTTATGCGATTTGTCCCGAAGTAATTCGGACCTAAACGAATTTCGTCGGAAAATTCGGCGAAGTCGGCAAATCGAATTTTTGAGAAATTCGCCCATCTCTAATCACATCCTATTATATAGACATGAACAACCTCATGGTCAACTAGCACTACAATCAGGCTATGTTCACATGGGGCACAAATCTGCATCCAGTCATGGAGATTTTGGCTTCGATTTATCTCTGAATATTTTCAGTGTGAATTATGCAAATGTTAAAAATAAGCAACACGTTAAAAATCTGTATTTCACAACAAAATACACAATAATAAAAGTTTGTCGATTTATTGCAGACTTTGACTTCCACTTCAAAGACATAAGGACATCTGCAATATGTCAACAACATAAATTGTCATGCTGCTGATTTAAAATATGTTCCACAGGACAGTTTCTTCACAGATCACTCAAAACCACTGTGAAAAAACCAATGTACATGTCCTATATAAACATACCCTCTCAAACATTTTTGTGTAGTTTTATACACAACACTTTTTGTAAAAAATGCCGCTGCAGTTTTTTAAGCCACAACCACAGATGAATTCACAATCAGTGGGAAATATAAAGAAAGGACTTTTACATCTTCCTGTAGGATCTACAGTATTTCTGAGTTTGGCTCATAAAACTGGAATGGTGTTTTTTTTCCAAAAAAGACATGTATTGACACACCATAAAGCTTTCTTAACACACTTTTTTCATGGTGATATTTTGTCATAAAAAATTTCCACAAAAAATTTATGTATTTTGTCATACTTTATCCTTTTTGGCAAACTTTTATGTCTTTTTAAATAATAATAATAATAATAATGTTTTTTTAGTAAATTAATTTTCAGTCGCATTTTTCTGCTATGTTCTTCCTACATTGAAAAAAGTTTAAAAGGGACATGGCAACTTGTAATTCTGAAAAACTTTTAATTAGAAACTGCATTTTGCCATTCCTATACAGTGCTGTAGAAATGCCAGAGGTGATTAACTTATTATACTTAGTATATACATTATATATTTGATTTCTAATATGAAAAAATAATGAATGTATATTATTAAGGAAAATAGCTCACACACTGCGAAATCTGAAATCAGTCAGGATGAACTCACTCACACAAGAGGATGCGATCTCCCAATGTGTTACGGACACATGCACAAGCCCTTCTCAGCTGTGGATGTGATCACTGGGGTATGCTATTCCATAGCTCAATCTCACACTCACCCCTCACTCAGGCCACAAATTAAGAACACCATGTACCAAAAAAAGTCCATCAAAAATGATGGAAAGAGAATATGAGCAGTCTTCAAGGTGACCAGGTAACTTAAAAGGGTTCTCTGGGACTCTCTTTTTATTTGTTATAGGGCTAATTACTGCATTATATTAAACGTTGTAATTCATACTTATTAAAAATTACTTACCAAAGAGCCCAGTCCTCCCTTCCAATTTATTTCCTGCAAACCATGTTATATACATTGATCGCATAGCCTTACTAAACATTACATCACACTCAGTGGGTGTGCTTTGAAGCCAGGCTCAGTTCAGGAACACTCCCCTGTAGTGGACATGACCTAAGCAGAGAACTCTCTGACTGCATTCACTCTTGCCAGCTTGTAGTTTGAAAGTAAATATAATTAATTACATTAGAGAAATTACAAGGTAGGGGGAACTTCTAGGACTCATGAAACACTATGTAAACTGTACAGTGTTGCAGTCATCATCATTATCGAGACAGCATGGACAGAGCTAGGCAGATTACACATTAATGTCAGCACATAGACTCGGCTGACATTCATAACTGTGGATAAAAGTCCTAGATTGCAATGCAGTCTGGGAGTTGTAGGAAAGAGATGCTGGAGAACTACTGACACACCCACAAGCAGGAAGTTTCACTGCAAAAAGTAAATCTGATGATAGATGATAGATGAATAAGGAGGCAAAAGAAAAAAAAGAAACTTTTTAATATAAATGCTGTTTATAGTGTTCTGTGAAATATTTGAACACCCGGAAAACTAGTATACACAAAGAAATATATATATATATATATATATATATATATATATATATATATATATATATATATATATATATATATATTTTTATTATACACACCATCAAGGTCATCTTTGTCATAATCCTTGTTTTTGATAACTATATTCTCTCTCTATCATTCACCTATCTTTCCTCAGAATGTCTTTGTTGTTTGGGCTGCCACAAAAGGCTGTTCTAAGTGAATTGCATGTAATGAATCACATTTCATATGCAACCAAAAAAGAAAAACTGATAGCAGATCTAGATTAAAATGAAACATACAATACTTTGAGACTCACACTCGTCCAGTCTCCATCTTGGACAAATTCAGGGGGTCTTTTAGCTCACGGATCACTGTCCTTTAAACGGTATTGGCACATCAACATATGGCACTCCGACATAGGGCTATTGTTTAAAACTGGCCACAGCCAGCTTTATTACTCAGGTAAGGTCAGTATAGATACAACAAAATATATAAACAAAAACCTAGGCCATCTGGCCACTAACTCAACATAAAGTGAGTCCCTCTCTACTAAGTGGTCTGGACCTAATGTCCAGCACCTCCAGCACTGTACTCTCCCAGTACAGTAAGGTACAGGCTTCCCTCAAGCCACTGGTGACCAGGGCTCCCTCCTCAGCTCTACTGTTCCAACTTCCAGATAGCAACCACTCCCGCAGATCACCTGTAGCACCAAGCTTTTTATAGGCCTCCAGGGACTTGCCAAAAGCCTGTGCTGGGACACATGGTGTAGGCACCCCCCCAACACATTGCCCACTCCCAATAAGAGCTGACCTGGGAATGGCTGAAACAACCACACTACTATACACAGCTGACAACCGCTTGCTGTGGCTGACAACATACATGGCTGGCTCCTACCCCACCAAAGCCAGGTGACCTTGGTGGTGTGTTGCTTGGTATCCTGCTTTTCTCCACCTAGTGGCAGAAAATATCACTGTCTGAAGTCGCTCTGCCACAATACATAAGACACAACATTAAAGGGGTTTTATCGTTTCATCATTTGGCAGCCGTTATACTGGTTGCTAAGGAGAGCTCATGAAATGGAGGGGTGTGTTTCTCCTTCCAATAGGGAGTGTCTTCACTCTGCAGACACGCCCCAAAAGTGTGCACATGAGAATTCATTTGTGTGAGGTGGGTAAGGGAGAGATTCTCAGCTGCTGGAGACTAAGGAATCATTGCAAGTGAAAAGCTAAGTGTAACTCAATAGTGTATATCTATATTTCTCGCTCTCTCTACATACTTTGTAACTAGAATGGGCATTTGACATTCAGGACTCTGGGATTTTTTTTCTCACTCTCTCTCACAGAGTGATATATCCTGCATAGAGATGGGCGAATTTCCCGAAATTCGGTTCGTTCACTTCCCCGAATTTCTCGGCAAAAATAACTTCGTTCCGAATTACTTCGGGACGAATCACGTTAAAAACAGCTATTTCCAGGCTGCAGAGAGCCTGCAGGGTGTTGTAGAACGTTGTGCCATGCTTAAATATGCAGAGGGAGCTTGGTTTGGTCTTCATACAATATTGCGTTTTAGTATGACACGCAGATGACTGCCGCCACTCTTAGAATCGCTTCACTCTAAAATTCCCTGGGCACTTAAGAGGGCAAAACTGACCAAAAAAATGAAGGGGGAATGTAGCCTAATAAAGTCATGGCAGCGACAGCTGGAAAAAAAAAAGAAGAGGGCTCAGGTGGCAAAAACAGTTACAGAGTGTGGAGGTGACGGCGGCAGCCACAGCAGCATGAGGTCAGAGAGTGGCACAATGACATTCTGGAGGTGGCAAAAACAGGAATAGGCCACAGAGTGGGACAATGACACAGTGTGTAGGTCACGGCAGCAGCCACAGCAGCAGCATGAGGTAAGACAGTGGCACAATGACACAGTGTGTAGGTCTCGGCAGCTGCCACAGCAGCAGCATGAGGTCAGACAGTGGTACAATGACATTCTGGAGGTGGCAAAAACAGGAATAGGCCACAGAGTGGCACAATGTCAGAGAGTGGAGGTGACGACGGCAGCAGCATGAGGTCAGACAGTGGCACAATGACAGAGTGTGGAGGTGGGTGGCAATACCAGTCCCTGGTAAAGATGGTTGGTGGCAGATGGAGAAACTGGCAGCAGATGTGTGGCATCAGGCGGGTGGCGGCATCAGAATAGTGGCTGAAGCAGGTAGTTTGAACCCAGACTCATTTCTCACAGTTTGGGTGAGGCGTCAAGGCTGATGTAGTCTGGCGCCTAAGGCATTGGTGTGTGGAAATCCTGGCCGATCCACGCCTGATTCATCTTGACAAAGGTCAGTCGTTCCACATTTCCCGTGCACAAGCGGGTTCTCCTTGGGGTAACGATGGCCCCCGCCGCACTGAAGACCCGCTATGATGCCACACTACTGGCCGGGCAGGACAGCTTCTCCACTGCAAACTCGGCAAGTTGCGGCCACAAATCCAGTTTGGCTGCCCAGTAGTCCAGCGGATCTTCTAACAGGGGTGGAAGAGGGCTGTCCAAGTAGGCCACCACCTGTTGGTTCAGGGTCTGCTTCAGGTCCTGCTGCTGCTGGCGACTACCCTCCTCACTAGGTGGGTGAAGGAAGCTGCTCATCAGTGACTCCAGACTTAGGTTGCTGCTGATGGAGCTGGTACTGCTCCTACCCCCCCACCTTCCCCCAGCAGCCGCGTCAGTAGTACGTGAGCGCTGAAGAATCCCCCGGTCAGACCTGTCAGAGGAGGGACGATTTCCCTATAGTATTTGAGTTTGTCCTCCCTCTCAATAGCTGGGAAAAAGGCTCCTATTTTGGACCAGTAGCGAGGGTCCAATAGGGTGGAGAGCCAGAAGTCATCCCTCTGCCGGATGCTGACTATTCGGCTGTCACTAGCCAGGCAAATCAGCATGCTGCGGGCCATCTGCACAAGTGACTCCGAGGGGCTCCCTACCTCCATCTCCACTGTATACTGCCACGGTGCTTGCGGGTCATCTGCCTCGTCTTCCTCATCTCCATCTACCTCCTCCAGCTGCTCCTGCTCCTCCTCTCTTGTCACCTGGGTAGAAATTCCACTCATTTCACCAGACAATGCTTCTGCTCCAATGTCCTCCCTCCTCCTCCTCCTGTCTTAGCAAAGGACTGCCACACCGCCGAGTATAGGATTTTACCGCCAACGCTTCGCACTGCGTGACCACTGCCGCCGCTGCCTCGCTGAGCCCCTGTGCCGCTACTTTCTTGGACCTGCGAAGCAGGTTTTTTACCCCGTGGCCGCTTGGCTCCCGACCTCACACTGCTGCTATCCTGCTGACTCACGGCCACACGACCCACTTGCTGGCTGCGCCGCTGCCTGACGCGCAAGCTGATGCCCTCTTCTCCTGACGATGATGAACCCTTGCCTCACCCGGCTCCCAAGTGCGGTCGGCTACATCATCATCTATTTGTGTTTCATCGTCACTGCTGTCCTCATCACCGGTCTTGGTATGCAGAGGCTGACCCCTCACAACATGACCTCCCATGCCACTCTCAACATCTATACTTTGCCGCCTACTGCAAGAAGCAGGGGATATTGGCCCCATTTCTTCACTGCCAAGTAGCTGCTGACTGCCCTCCTCAAATTGTTCATCCTCGCTATATAGTGGCGCTGAGCCCAGACCACATAGTAGATCTCTGGCTGAGGGAACCGGATGGGACAGAGGCGGGCTGAGGACAGGTGCGGGCCGCTGACCCGCTCCGGGCCATGCCAACTAAGGGTTGTGTCTGACGTTCCCACCGACTCTTGGCTGGGGTTGTCAGATGTCATCTGGGAGGAAGTGGATGACCTAGTCAACCAATCAAGAACCCTTGGGTTGCTAGTCAGCACACGGCCACTAGATGACAGCGGCAGTTGTGGCCTCATCAAGTGACCCCTGCTGCGACATCCCCTTGACTCCAAATGAACCCACTAAGAAGCTTGGGTAACCCTTGGATATAAATTGCGCTCCACAAATGGGCAGGAAAAATTGACTTGTATGTGCCGTTAAAACCTGTGTATTTTACTGAATATAATGCACAAACAGCTTATTACCTTGGAAATGAATTATGTACGAATTTTCTGTGGAGGTGAAAAACAAAGTTTCTTTTTCTGAGTACAACTGCAGAACAACGCTTAATTAACCCCTGGATGTAAATTGCGCAAAAGAATTGAGCAGCCACAAACTACTAGCTTTGTAGCGTGTTACAATTGCGTGTTTTCTATGCTACACAACAAGAGAAAAAATTGTAATTAACCTTTGCTTGTGAATTATGGTACAGGAAAATTGTAATTTTTGGCGGTGAAAAAGACGGTTTATTTTTGTCACCACAGCAGAAAAACAACGCTTAATTAACCCCTGGATGTAAATTGCGCAAAAGAATTGAGCAGCCACAAACTACTAGCTTTGTAGCGTGTTACAATTGCGTGTTTTCTACGCTACACAACAAGAGAAAAAATTGTAATTAACCTTTGCTTGTGAATTATGGTACAGGAAAATTGTAATTTTTGGCGGTGAAAAAGACGGTTTCTTGGAGTCACCACAGCAGCAGAACAACGCTTAATTAACCCCTGGATGTAAATTGCGCAAAAGAAATGAGCAGCCAAAAATGAAGTGGTATTTGTATTGTAAAAAACGCTGTTTCTTTAAATGAATACAACAGGAACTGGCTTAGATCCCCCTTGGATATTCAATGTGCTGTGAGCAGATATCATTAAAATGTATATGCAGCTGCAGTGGACGCACACTGGACTTCAGATCCAATACCCCAAAAAATCAGAAATAGAACATTAAGAGAAGCAGTCTCTGAGACAAGCTGAGACACCCCACAAAAATCGCTGTATAAAAATCAGTTCTTCAGTAAGAGCCACTACAATCAGCCGCGGCACCACCTTCCCTGATCAGTACAGTGAGAGGAGTGTGAGCTCCCAGCGTCGCGCCCGGACTTATATAGTGCGGTGACGTCACAGAATCCCGCCGGTCTCTGATTGGCTTCATCTCTGCACATGTCATGCAGGCTATGCCCTTCTTCCTCCCAGAGTGCTTTGCCCCATGTAAGGCCATGTGCTCGCAGCCATTTTATCAATCAAAAGCACACTTCGTTCACCCGAAGTACCCCAAACTTCGACTTCGTTCAGAACCAAAGTTTTCCTGAAATTCTAAACAAATTCCACTTCATTAGAATCAATTCGCCCATCTCTAATTATTACACATCTGACCTCTACAGATCTGCAGAACAAAACTATACACTTTATCTGTTTGTGTTTACATGGGACTGCAGAAGATCTCTCTCTCTCTGCTGCAGGACCTCTGATCGCTGTCAGTAAAAAGCGCAAACCCCGCACGCATATGTTGCACCTACCACTGATTGCTGTCAGTGAAAGGAGCAATCCCCGCATGCATACGTCGCATCAACCACTGCTTGCTGTCAGTGAATGCCGCCTGCCCATTGCCTCACACCACCTCTGATTTCTGTCAGTGAATGCCGCCCGCACCACCTCTTGATTGCTGTCAGTGAATGCCGCCCATACCACCTCTGATTGCTGTCAGTGAATTTCTCTCTTTCTCTGTCACACACACTGAATCTAAGTGCAGCTCATCTCTCCCACACACTGAATGTAAATGCAGCTCGTCTCTCCCACACAGTGAATGTAAGTGCCGGCAGCTCTTCTCCTCAACCTGCACAGTGACAGTGCTGGCAGTGCATTCCTGATCATTACGACTGGGCAAAGAGCTCGTCCCCCTGTGCACTCCCATTTCAGACACGCGTCCCCGATCACAACGGGGGCGGGAGCAGGGGGTAACCCTGAGTGCTCATGTCCGTCACTTCTTCCCTGCACCTCCCTGAGACGCGCGTTCCTGATCACGACTGGGGGAAGGACCGGGGCGTAACCCGACCGGAGCTCAAACTCGGTAACTAAGCACATATAAAATCACCTGGTTCTCATAAACCATACCACTATGCTTATGGTAACCAAGGACGGACATGCTTAGATTTTTGGTCCCCTCATTTTAAACTATGATCTTTGTAGATCATAACAAGGTTAAAAGACATGGCAAGTTAACCAAACTGTATACAAGCAAAAATATAAAATGATCTCATTAGACATGTGGT
Organism: Phyllomedusa bahiana; assembly: GCA_025379985.1. Classification (NCBI taxonomy): domain Eukaryota; kingdom Metazoa; phylum Chordata; class Amphibia; order Anura; family Hylidae; genus Phyllomedusa; species Phyllomedusa bahiana. The sequence continues at coordinate 8,553 of JAODAL010013024.1, forward strand.
ATTATTACCTAAAACTCTATACAGGACTTATCTCTGAACTAAAATCATAGAATAAGCATTCCGGCTGTGCTTTTATAACCACATCAATACCCCTCATTCTCTAAGCTATTCTAACGGTATTTACACGTGGGACCTACGTTGCCATGGATTATGTAGTGTAGATGAGATATTTTCTTTGTTGGCACACTTTCTTGAAATCTGGGCATACTACAGACAACATATAATACTATTAGATGTTGCCAAGAAAGATGATCCTACACATGAAGGTGGCAGTGTTACAAAAGGTAACCCTAAGCCAAGCTATGATTTAGTGTGACTACAGAAAATATAGTAAGTGTCTTGCCATGTGTTTCCTAATTGTGAATTATGTCTACAGAACAGTCCAGAAATATTTCACAGACATGTCTATGCGCAATGTCACTGAATTTAAAATGTCAGATTGTTTATAGAAGAATTCTGAAACTTAATTTTCAAATGCAGATAATGTTGGCTTCTGCAAAACAAATTGCATTGCAATATGGAACAGAGCTATATTAATACATGGCCAGCAGAACATGTTGTGGTTAACTATGTATCTACAATTAAACTTCTCCAAAACACCATCTGTTTGAGAAGACCACTCTTTATCCAGATCAGATTTTCTTTAACAGATTGGATTACTTCCATTAGATACCATACAAATTGGCCAATTTCCTTAAGAGGACCACCCTTCTAGAAGACCAATTTTGAGTCATCTCATGATGTCTTTACTGTATGGAGATTTACCTTTGCTGGTTAATAGTAATAGTAAGAACCTACTGCTGAAGGCACATGAACATCAGTTTTATAATTGTAATCATGTGCGTCAACAAGTCTTTAGTGCCCAAGTAAGTGCATAATTCTCATACAGAATGTTAATGGAAACTAGAGCTACATGTGTAGATCCTGAGCTTTCTGGTTTATAAACTTATAATTCATATTTATATTTAATACAGATTCTTTTGTTAATCTGCAAGGAATCCTAGAGAGATCATAATAGCTGACAGTAGTTGTTATCTCGTGATCTAGAAATCTAATATTTCATGTTACACTTTATAGAATGTCATCATGTTCAATCACTACCAAAGTGACAGTTTTACCATCAGATGCTCAGAAGCAATATATCCACAATTCTTGTTGGCCACCTAATGAAAAATATCTGATTCAACAAAAAAAAGACACTCAAAAATGCTTAGATTAGAAAAACTAGCTTCTGATTTACTTATAAATGGACAATCCTTTTCACACTGTAATGATATACATGGCACCATGGCCTGTACAATCAAACAAGTGATTGGATAGCCATAAAAAAGTATAGAATACACATCTGATTTAGTGGCTTGTGGATGCAAGGTAAAGGTAAATGAAGACTATTACCAATTGCTGCATTGCTGTTTTGATTTTGCTTTGTTCATTAGGTAAAGACAATTTTATCTATTAGTAGTGTACACAAATTTCGCTTGGTTACCAACCACTCCTGCTCTTTCTCTGATCTTATTGCTTTAAGCTGCCTCCAACCATGATGAGTCACTCCTTGCTGAGTTTTATCTCCAGCATGGGAGCTTGTTTACCAAAGTTAATTACAACTTTTAAGCCTTAGGGTATGTTCACATGGCGCCTTGAGTCCATGTGAACATATACTTTTAGATATGTGTTTGGATCCATCTGTCAGACCCCAAACGGACCCAAACAAATATCTAATAATCAACAATGTGATTTACATTGCTTTTAACTTGAAACACGCCACGGCATTCACACAAATGATCGCCGATGCATGTCTAACTCCGTCTTTCAGATCCGTCCCAAGAATTGACATGTCAATTCGTGGTCCACAAGACAGAGCAGGAACCCTATTTTAAACTATAGGTTGTGATCCTGCTGCATCCAACATGCATCCAAACATGCAGCTTCGTGTTGGATACATGTTGGATCTGATTGACGCAGCGTTTTCGCAAAACGCCATGTGAATGGCTCCTTAGAGCTTTTTGGTTTTGTACTCCGCTATTTACAAATATTCAGTACTCCTATCAATCCAATAGTATCAGCTAGGAATAGCAGAGCTGTTAGGCCAATAACTGCTATAGAACCACCCACTGCCTAACCAGGAAATGCAAGCCTGAAGCTGGCTGTGGCTCTGGAAACAGCATGGTGAGACAACATTTTTATTGCCTGCTCCTCTCATTATTTTTTAATGAAATAGATGTTTATCTCAGATAAATTAACATTCACTTACTGTTGATTTTACAACTGCTGGAAGTTTGTTCCAAGCATCTATTACTCTCTTAGTAAAGTAATATTAAAAAAAGGGATTGACAAAAAAAAATGTTCCAATAATGGGCTGCAAAAATGGTGGAAGACCTTAAATACAATGCTCATTTTCCATCTTTTCTCCAGGATATACAAGTAAAGTTTACTAGTTTTTTCACATAAGTTTTGTGCTTGGGACCTTCCACCATGTTTGTCCCCCATCTTTGGAACATTTGTTTTTTTAGGTGAGTTATCAAGAACAGAGCCCACTATTTGAGATGTGGTCTCACTAGAGCAGGGTCATAATTAGAGATGGGCGAATTGATTCTAACGAAGTGGAATTCGTTTAGAATTTCAGGAAAACTTCGGTTCGTAACGAAGTCGAAGTTTGGGATGATTCGTGGGAACGAAGCGTGCTTTTGATTGATAAAATGGCTGCGAGCACATGGCATTACATGGGGCAAAGAACTCTGGGAGGAAGAAGGGCATAGCCTGCATGACATGTGCAGAGATGAAGCCAATCAGAGACCGGCAGGATTCTGTGACGTCACCGCACTATATAAGTCCGGGCACGACGCTGGGAGCTAATACCGCTCTCACTGTACTGAGTAGGGAAGGTGCTGCCACGGCTGCTTATGATAGCTGATACTAAAGAACTCATTTTTATACAGAGATTTTTGGGGGGTGGCACAGCTTGTCTCAGAGACTGCTTCTCTTACGTTCTAATTCTGATTTTGTGGGGTATTGGAACTGAAGTCCAGTGTGCATCCAATGCAGCTGCTTTATACATTTTTAATGCAATCTGCTCATTCATCACACATGAATATCCAAGGGTTATCTAAGCCTGTTCCTGGTGTATTCATTTAAAGAATCAGCGTTTTTACAATCCAAATACCACTTAATTTTTGGTTGCTCATTTCTTTTGCGCAATTTAGATCCAGGGGTTAATTAAGGGTTGTTCTGCTGTTGTGGTCACTGAAAGAAACGTTCTTTTTCACCGCCAAAGAAGAAATTTTGCCTTTAGCATTAGTGTTGAGCGATTTTTATCGACAAAGTTGAAATCGGCAAGGTTTTTATGGTGATCGAAATTTCCAGATCATGCGATAATTAAGGTTAAAATCTGAGCATCATCTATTAAGATCGCCCCTTTTTCGGCGCTTCCTGTAATTTGGCGGCCAGCAAATCAGATTACAGAATAGAGCGGGGTGAGATGTGTGTGCGACGCCCATGACTGGGATGTGTATGGTTGCGTTTGGCTGGAAAAAAACCCCATGCCCTCGTTTACATAGAACAGCGTTTCCTGTTTCAGCCTCAGTGTCTCTCAGCGTCTCATAGGGATAGGACCTGCGCTCTGCCTGTGGCCAAACAGCTCAGCGAAATTAGTCTATTTCTGCACAGAGAAACCTCTACTATTACTTTTGATCCTTCAATTTAGTTAGATTAGAGATTTGAAAGTTTTTATGTAGTTACTAGAGAATTTTAAAGCAGCATCTCCCGCTGTAAATTCACGGCGGTGGGAGCGGGGGGGGGGGGGGGGAGGGGCCGCGGGCGAACACAGACAAGCTCTATCTATAAAGAACACGGGATAAAGTTCTCCAAGACTTAGTGTAGAAAATTGTAGTGGAATATCTTTTATTAACAGTTTGCTATTGAAATATTTCCTGGATATTGGGCACCTGAACTTATATTGGATACACATCATTTCTAGTAACTGCAGGTCTCTTTGTTAGCTGCAAAACTCCACTTTTATTATCAGTATACATTTCAGATAGGTTTTCATTTTCATTTTTACCCATTACACCTGTGACTGTTGATATATCCCCCTTTGCAGTTAAATTACAATACAGCAATCTTTTAGTCAGCACAGGGTTTTTTTGTTGCCAAAAATACCGTGTATCATACGAAAACATCACAGCTACGTGTTTTTTGACTTTTGCGCACCCACTTTTTCATTGACGCAGCATCCACGTAAATCTTTAAAAAAGAAATTCTATATTCACCACAGGTGAATTGAAAGGTCAAAAAAATACGTTTTAATTATACCAAAACATAACAGTTACATGTTTTTTGACTTTGGCGCACCAGCATTGTTCATTGATGCAGCATCTACGTAAAAACTTAAAACAGCAATTCTTTATTCACACAGGTGAATTTGAAAGGTGCAAAAAATATCGTTTATTATACCAAAACAATAAATTTAAAGTGTTTTTTTTGTTTTTTGCGCCCCCACATTTTTTCATTTAGCAGCATCTACGTAAATCTTAAACGCAATTCTAATTTCACCACAGGTGAATTGAAAGGTGCAAAAATACCGTGTATTATACGAAAAACATAACAGATACGCGTTTTTGACTTTGCGCACCCAGCTTTTTTCATTGACGCAGCATCCACGTAAATCTAAAAACAGCAATTCTATAGTCACCACAGGTGAATTGAAAGGTGCAAAAAATACCGTGTATTATACGAAAAAAATAACAGATACAGACATAACAGACCCTTTTCCCGGCACTTTTAATCTGGGGTCAGACAGGTTTAATGGTCATACTGCGGTCCAGGGCAGGTATAGTCAATGTCCATTTAAACAAAATGGTGGTTGAAAGACTCCTTTTGCGGGACTTTTTAAATCTGGGGTCATGCAGGTTTGGGCCCCATGCTGCGTTTCCGGACAGGGATATTCAATGTCCAGTTCAAGTAACATGATGGTTCAAATCATACTGCCTTCTGGCACTTTTAATTTGTGGGGGATGCAGGTTTAAGGGGCAGGCTGTGGTACAAGACAGGGATAGTGAATGGTCCCGTGACTTTTTTTCTGTGACTTTTATAACCTAAGTGTGTTGCCTAAGATGTAGCACGTATCCATTTGACTGTTGTGGATGTTAATTCAGCTTTCCCAGCCTTTTTTGGGTGTAATAATGAAGGTTGTTGTTGCTCTCCCATAGACTTTAATGGTAATCGCTCATAATCGATGCTCACTATCGAAAACCTTATCGATAGCGGCCGACTATCGACTATCGCTCGATCTCGATAGCCAACGCAATCGCTCAACACTATTTAGCATAATTCATAACCGAAGGTTAATTGCAAGTTTTTCTGTTGTTGTGTACCGTAAAATACACGGCATTTTAACACGCTACAAAGCTGGTAATTTTTGGTTGCTCATTTCTTTTTTTAGATCCAGGGGTTAATTAAGCGTTGTTCTGCTGTTGTGGTCACTAAAAGAAACGTTCTTTTTCACCTCCAAAGAAGAAATTTTGCCTGTAGCATATCTGAAGGTTAATAAAGCCTGTTTGTGCTTTTATATTCAGTAAAATACACAGTGTTTTTAAATGGCACATACAAGTAAATTTTTCCTGCCCATTTATGGAGCACAATTTATATCCAAGGGTTACCCAAGATTGTTAGTGGCTTCATTTGGAGTCAAATACAGGGTGTGTATTTATCATATACAGATATCTTCATCAAACAGTGTCTGTACATTTTAGAACAAACCGTATGTCAGACAGAGAGATGGCAGGCTCTTCACCTGCGAGTGGCAGTGGCACAAACATTCCTGGAGCAGGCCCAGGTCGCAGCACAGCAAGGGGATGTTGCAGCAAGGGTCACTCGGTGAGGACACAACTGCTGCTGTCATCTAGCAGCCGTGTGTTGTTCAGCAACCCAATGGTTCTTGATTGGTTGACTAGGTCATCCACTTCCTCCCAGATGACATCTGACAACCCCAGTCAAGAGTCGGTGAGAACGTCAGACACAACCCTTAGTTGGCATGGCCCGGGAGCAGGTCAGCGGCCCTCACCTGTCCTCAACCCGCCTCTGTCCCATCCAGTTCCCTCAGCCAGAGATCTACTATGTGGTCTGGGCTCAGTGCCACTATACAGCGAGGATGAGGAGGACAGTCAGCAGCTACTTGGCAGCGAAGAAATGGGGCCAATATCCCCTGCTTCTTGCAGTAGACTGGTGATGAGGACAGCAGTGACGATGAAACACAAATCGATGATGATGTAGCCAACCGAACTTGGGTGCGGGTGAAGCAAGGGCTTCATCATCATCAATAAAAGAGGGCATCAGCTTGCGCGTCAGGCAGCGGCGCAGCCAGCAAGTGGGTTGTGTGGCCGTGAGTCAGCAGGGTAGCAGCAGTGTGAGTTCGGGAGCCAAGCGGCCACGGGGTAGAAAACCCGCTTCGCTGGTCCAAGACAGTCGCGGCACAGGGGCTAAGCGAGGCAGCAGCGGTAGTAGTAACTCAGTGCGGAGCGTTGGCGGTAAAATCAGCTATTCGGCGGTGTGGCAGTTCTTTGCTAAGACACCGGAGGAGCCAAATATGGGTATATGTAGAATCTGTGGGCAGAAAGTGACGCGTGGTCAGGGAGATAACGTTGGCACCACGGCCCTGCGTCAACACATGCAGCGTCACCATCCGGTGGCCTGGGAGAAACGTGGCTCAGATGTGATGGTCCATCCAGCCGCCGCAGCAACAGCAGCAGCAGCGCCCAGTGGCACACATGCCATTGCAGCCCGTCAAGGCTCCACCACCTCTGCAGAAGGGAGTTGTTTCTCTTTGCCATCATCTCTCGGTCCAGATGCACTCTGCCACCCCAGTTAGAAGGTCCGCTGGACTACTGGGAGGCCAAACTGGATGTGTGGCCGCAACTTGCCGAGTTTGCAGTGGAGAAGCTGTCCTGCCCGGCCAGTAGTCAGACATCAGAGCGGGTGTTCAGTGCGGCGGGGGCCATCGTTACCCCAAGGAGAACCCGCTTGTCCACGGGAAATGTGGAACGACTGACCTTTGTCAGGCGTGGATCGGCCAGGATTTCCACACACCAATGCCTTAGGCGTCAGACTACATGACGCCTCACCCAAAATGTGAGAAATGAGTCTGGGTTCAAACTACCTGCCTCAGCCACTATTCTGATGCCGCCACCCGCCTGATGCCACACATCTGCTGCCAGTTTCTCCATCTGCCTACCACCATCTTTACCAGGGACTGGTATTGCCACCTACCTCCACACTGTCATTGTGCTACTCTGTGGCCTACTACTGTTTTGCCACCTCCAGAATGTCATTGTGCCACTGTCTGACCTCATGCTGCAGCTGTGGCTGATGACGTGCCCTCCACACTCTGTCAATGTGCCACTGTCTGACATCATGCTGCTGCTCCAGCCGAGACCTTCACACTCTGTCATTGTGCCACTCTGTGGTCTACTCCTGTTTGTGCCACCTCCACACTCTGTCATTGTGCCACTCTCTGACCTCATGCTGCTGCTGCTGTTGTTGCCGTGACCTCCTCACTGTGTCATTGTGCAACTGTCTGACCTCATGCTGCTGCTGTGGCTGCTGCCGTGACCTACACACTGTCATTGTGCCACTGTCTGTCCTCATGCTGCTGCTGTGGCTGCTGGAGTGACCTACACACTGTCATTGTGCCACTGTCTGTCCTCATGCTGCTGCTGTGGCTGCTGCCGTGCCCTCCACACTGTGTCATTGTGCCACTGTCTGACCTCATGCTGCTGCTGCCGTCACCTCCACTCTCTATCATTGTGCCACTCTGTGGCCTACTCCTGTTTTTTGCCACCACCAGAATCTGATTGTGCCACTGTCTGACCTCATGCTGCTGCTGTGGCTGCTGCCATGACCTCCACACTGTGTCATTGTGCCACTCTGTGGCCTACTTCTGTCTTTGCCACCTCACCTCCAGAATGTAATTGTGCCATTCTCTGACCTCATGCTTCTGCTGTGGCTGCTGCCGTGACCTCCACTCTCTGTCATTGTGCCACTCTGTGGCCTACTACTGCTGTGCCACCTCCAGAATGTCATTGTGCCACTGCCTGACATGCTGCTGCTATGGCCTCTGCCGTGCCATCCACACTCTGTCATTGTGCCACTGTCTGACCTCATGCTGCTGCTGTGGCTGTTGCCGTTCCCTCCACACTGTGTCATTGTGCCACTCTCTGACCTCATGCTGCTGCTGCCGTCACCTCCACTCACTGTCATTGTGCCACTCTGTGGCCTACTCCTGTTTTTGCCATCTCCAGAATGTCATTGTGCCACTCTCTGACCTCATGCTGCTGCTGCCGTGACCTCCACTCTCTGTCATTGTGCCACTCTGTGGCCTACTACTGTTTTTGCCACCTCCAGAATGTCATTGTGCAACTGCCTGACCTCATGCTGCTGTGGCTGCTGCCGTCACCTCCACTCTGTCATTGTGCCACTCTGTGGCCTACTACTGTTTTTGCCACCTCCAGAATGTCATTGTTCCACTGCCTGACCTCATGCTGCTGCTGTGGCTACCGCCGTCACCTCCAAGAAATTGAGAAATTCGCCCATCTCTAGTCATAATCTTTCTGCTGGGTAAACCTCTACCTATGCAGACAAGCATTCCACTTACTTTTCCCACTGCTTTTCCTATTTTTGACTCATTCTAAAGCAGTCAGGAATCAGGACCTTTAAATCCTAACGTCCTGACTGTGCATTAATTCCCATTTGGAAACCACAGTTTCTATTGATAAAACCATTTCTAAAGTAAAGTTCATTCTTCATGTTACAGACAACACCAGAAATATCAACCTCATCATTTACCTTTATAATCAGCAATACTCTTACATCTATGTTTTACCAACTGCAAATCCATTGAACTATCCAGGGACTAGATCTAATATTCAATAAGATATGTTGCATTAGAGACAGTATGACAAGCTCAAGCATTGATAAAATTTGGATGATAACATGGTGCTCTGAATCTGTGTGGTTCTGAGATTCTGATGGAAGGATGGTCTCATTGGAGCAAATAAGAAGACTGCACCTGCCGGTAACAGCATGGAATGGAGCCGGCTCCATTCTGTGTCGCTAAACCCCATAGAAGAAGCTGCAGCATCTAAATAAATGAGATATGGTGCCACGCATGTTTAAACAGATCCTTTGAGGCATTACAGGCAAGTTATATAAAAAATATTTCAGCATTTGACCAGTGTCCCTGAAGTTTGTGACCATTTCAACACATCATTACATATACATGGGCTCTTTATGTGAAATTTTATCAAAGGTTTTGCTGGTATTCAGATAGGCAATATCTATGGCACCACCTTAGTAAAGTCATTTTGTTTGGGATCCATTGAATGATTTGTTTCTTAGGTGGTCCATTTTACAGGAGAATTTCCATTATTTTTGCTACTAGGGATGTCAAGCTAACTGTTCTGTAGTTACTAGCTTCTGCACTGATACCTTCCTTATAGATGGGTGCAAAAGTCTCTATTCTATGAACAGCAAAACACCCCAAAATAAATAAAAATTTGTTGGCTTAACATAATTTCTAGCCATTTTAGATGTTTTGAGACAAGACCAGGAAGTGGTCTTGTGGTCAAATGTTAGTAAATTCTTGGAGAAGGGGTGGAGGGTAAACAGGAGAACCTGGGGCCAACACATAAATTAATAGGGAGAATGTTTAAAGTCCAGGCACATGTTGCTCTAGGGGCCCAATTCTTTACTGTGGGGACTTCCCCCAAATCCCACTGTCCCTTTTTTTCCCCAAACATGCAATTTTGTGACTTGATAAATATATATAGAGATGGGCGAATTTCTCAAAAATTCGATTCGGTCACTTCGCCGAATTTTCTGACAAAATTCGTTTCGGTCCGAATATTTTCGACAAAAAAGCGAAAAAAAAACAGCTTTTTCCGGGCTGCACAGACCTGCAGGTCTGTAGAAGTTGTGCCAGCTTAAATATAAAAGGGGGACCCGGTTTTGGGGCTTTTTACAATGTTGTGTTTTAGTATGCACGCACATACTCCCCGCTTAGAATCGCTTCACTATAAAATTCCCGGGGCACTTAGAGGGCAAAACGCCCAAAAAAAAACTCAAGCGGGAATGTACCTATAAAGTCATCCCAGCGAAAGCTAGAAAAAAAAAAGCTGAGAGCTCAGGGGCAACATATGACAATTTGGGGAGGTGAGGGCGGCAGCCACAGCAGCAGGGGTCAGACAGTGGCACAATACATTCTGGAGGTGGCAAAACATAGCAGGCCACAGAGTGGCACAATGACACAGGGGGGAGGCCGGTAGCAGCAGCATGGGGGTCAGGCTGGCACAATCTCTTTTCTGGGGGGTGGCAAAAACGGAGTGGGCCAAGAGGGCACAATGACAGAGAGGGGAAAGGGGCAGCAGAGCAGAGGTCAGACAGGGGCACAATGCCACATGTGGGGGTCACGGCAGCACCACAGCAGCAGCATGGGGCAACAGTGGCACAAGAATTCGGGAGGTGGCAAAACAGTGTAGGCCACAGAGGGCAAATGACAGAAAGTGGAGGCAGGGCACACAGCATGAGGTCAGACAGGGGCACAATGACACAGTTGGAGTCACGCAGCAGCCACAGCACACAGGGGTCGACAGGGGCACTGACTTTCTGGAGGTGGAAAACGGAGGAGGCCCAAGTGGCACAATACTGAGAGTGGAGGCCCGGGCGGCACACATGAGGCAGGCAGTGGCACAATGCTTTTTGAGGGGGCAAAACAGTAGCGGGCCCACAGAGTGGACAATAACAAATGTGGATGCCAGGGTAGCACGCATGAGGTCGGGCAGTGGCACATCACATTTTTAGGGGGCAAAAACGGAGTAGCCACAGAGGGGCACAATGACAAGATGGAGGGCAGGGCAGAGCAGCAGAGGTCAAAACAGTGGCACAATGACACGTGTGGAGGTCGCAGCACCAAGCACAGCATAGGTCAACAGGGGCAAAATGAAAAATTCTGGAGGTGGAAAAAAAGGATAGGCCAAGAGTGGCCAATGACAAGATTTGAGGTAGGGCGGCAGACAACCATGAGGAGAGAGTGGCACAGTGACACATGTGGATGTCACGCACCAGCAAGGGCAGCAGCACATAGGTCATAGAGTAGCCAATCAGAGTTTTTTAGGTGGTGGCAATACCATCCGGTAAAGAGGGTAGGCAGATGGGAAACTGTCAGCGATGTGGGGGCATCAGGCGGGGGGCGCACAGAATAGTGCTAAGCAGGTAGTTTGAACCCAGACTGACGCCAAGGCATTGGGTGTGGAAATCCGGCCATCCCGCCTGATTCATCTTGACTAAGGTCGTCTTCCCAAATTTTCCCCCGGGGACAAGCGGGTTCCCCCTTTGGGGAAACGATGGCCCCCGCCCACTAAAGACCGCTCTGATCCACACACGGCCGGGCAGGACAGTTTCTCCACTGCAAACCAGCAATTGGGGCCCACACATCCAGTTTGGCTCCCCATGTCCGGATTTTCTAACGGGGTGGCAGAGTGCTTCCAAGTAGGCCACAACCTTTGGTTGGGGGACTCTCCAGTCCTGCGCTGCTGCGGGGTGACACCCTCCTCACTAGGCGGGTAAAAGGAAGCGCTCACAGTGACTCCAAACTTGGGTTTCTGCTTGATGGAGCTGGTACTGCCCTACCCCCCACCTTCCCCCAGCACCGGGGCATTATACGTAGGGTAGGAACCCCTGGGTCAGCCTGTCAAGGAGAACATCCGCACATGGCCGCCAAACTGACTATGGGGGGATTTCCCTATATATTTAAGTTTTTCCCCCTCTCAATACTGGGAAAAAGGCTCCATTTTGGCCCGGGTAGCGAGGTTCCGATGGGGGTGGGAGACCCAGAATCCCTTGCCGATGGTGACATTGGGCTGTCACAACCAGGCAAATCAGCATGCTGCGGCCACGCAAAAGTGACTCCGGGGCTCCTGCCTCCATCTCCACGATACTGCCAGGGTGCTTGCGGGTCTTCTGCCTCGTCTTCCTCATCTCCATCTACCCCTCCAGTCCCCTGCCCTCCTCTTTTTGTCACCGGGGGTAAAAATCCATCATTTCACCAGAAAATGCTTTTTCCCAATTCCTCCTCCATTTCAGTCCCCACGGACTCAGTGGCCGCGGATGAGTCCCCCAACTCTCCTTCCCCTGCCCAATTTTTTTTTTCAGCATCCTTCCAGGACATAAGCAATGAATTTACGTTTTTTCATCCCTAGTCCTGGCGACTGACAATAACGTGGCCTCCCGAATGGCCTCAACAAAGGGCAGGTTCTGTGAGCTCCCACGGGCTGAAAACAAATTACACGGGGGATACTCCCCCCCCGCCTATCAAAAAAACTTAATGGCCTTTCACGTTCAACGTCGGTCCAACATGGCGGGGCTGAATTTCCAACGGGGGGAAAAACATCGCATACAGAGTGTGTTGGGGGGGGCCTTTCTGCCGCGCAACTCGAGGAGGGGTTCCGGGTTTTGTACAATGGATAAAATGCATGCACAGTTTTCCTGGCCATTTTTAGAATCTTTTAAAATCGTGGGAAAACTTCAGGAACCTTTTTTCACAACCAATTGAAAACTGCGCCATGCAGGCGGGATGGACCATCCCCCCCTCGGTGCAGGCCCCACACCCGTTTCCTCCCTTTCCGTCACCATGGTTTCCATTTCAGTTGGGAAAGGAGAAAAACCAACATCGATTTCTTGCGCATTACGGGACATTTTCCCCCCGTGGACTTTTTTTCGCCGAGGCAAGCCAGGTGAGAACTGCTACACCCCCTGTGTCCCTACACATGTGGATGATGGACAGTACTTGGAGGGTGAGATGGTGGGAGAGGTGAGGAGGAGGAGGCGGGCATTGGCGCAGGGGCCACAGTTGACAACGGGAGGAGAAAGCGGCGTCTCCTGTCCAAGTTTTGGTGTCCTGGGCAGGAAGCCATTCACCCAGTGGGGCCCTAAAGGAAATGTACTGGCCCTGACCAATTTTTCGCTCCAGACGCCACGTGCCCGTGCACCTTGGGAACAAACCCATAAGCCAAGGGGCGGGCCCCCTTTTTTTCACATATTTTTAAGTGCGGGTACTCCTTTTTGGGAAAAAAATTACGGCTTGGAAATCCCATCTCGGCTCGGCACAAGCCTTGTTTTCTAACGTGCAGAGCCACCATTTGAAAGGAAGGGACTGCAGTACCAACAAATTGGGGCAGGACCGTCAGCTGCTGCACCTTTGGAGGGTTGGGCGTATACTGTTTTTCTCTTTGCAACGCCTCGCTGAACGACGCTGGGGCCAGATAGCGAGGAGCAACACTGGCCGGGGGGTGAAGTCAAAGAAAACAGCTTTCCCCTTTTACAGAGGGTGGAGCCTTGACTGGCTGCAAGGCATGCGTGCCTCTGGCCGCTGCTGCGCGGGAGGATGGGCCACCACCTGACCACGTTTTTTTCCCAGGCCACCGGAGGGACCTGCTGTTTTTACGCAGGGCCGTGGTGCCAAAGTTTGCTCGCTGGCCACCTTCACTTTCTGCCCACAATTCTACATATACCCATTTTTAGCTCCCCCGGTGTCTTAGCAAAGAACTGCCACACCCCCCCGAGTAGCTGATTTAACCCCCAACCCCCTCTGCACTGAGTGACTACACCGCCGCTGCCTCGCTGACCCCTGTCCGCTACTTTTTTGGACCCTGCGAACGGGGGTTTTTACCCCGTGGGCCCCTTGGCTCCCCCTCGCAAATGCGCATCCTGCGACTCACGGCCACACAACCCACTTGCGGGACGCAGCTGCCTGACGCGCAAACTGCGCCCTCTTTCCCGAAAGATGAGAAGCCCTTGCTCACCCGCCCCAATGCGGGCGGCTAAAATCTCATCTATTTGTGTTCATCGTCATGCTTCCTCACACCAGCTTTGGGATCCGACGGCCCCCACAACATGACCTCCCCCACTCTCAACACTATACTTTGCCGCCTACTGCAAGAACAGGGGAAATTGGGGGCCCCATTTTTTCGCTGTCAATAGCTCTGACTGCCCTCCTCAAATTGTTTTATCCCGCTATATAGTGGCGCTGACCCAAAACCCCATAGTAGACTCTGGGTGAGGGGAAACCCGGGGGGACAGAGGCGGGCTGAGGACAGGGGAGGGGCCCTGACCCCTCCCGGGCCATGCCCAAATTAGGGTTTGTCTGATGTTCCCCCCGACTCTTGGCTGGGGTTGTCAATGTTATCTGGGGAAAAAGGGTGACCCCATCAACCAATCAAAAACCCCTTGGGTTGCTGAACAACACATGGCCGCTAGATGACAGCGGGGATTTTGGCCTCACTGAGGCCCCTGCTGCGACTCCCCCCTTGCGGCTGCACCTGGGCCTTTCCAGGGAAAGTTTGTGCCACTGCCACTCCAGGTGCAGAGCCTGCCACCTCTCTTCGACATACTGTTTGTTCTAAAAATTAAAAACCTGTTTATGAAGATACTGAAAGAAAATAACCCCTGTATTTGACTCCAAATAACCCAGTAACAAGCTTGGTAACCCCTTGATATAAATTGCGCTCCCCAAAAAAGGCCAGGGAAAAATTGACTTGTATGTGCTGTTTAAAAAAATCTGTGTATTTTACTGAATGTAAAGGGTTAATAAAAATTTGGGTAGAATTATGCACAGAATTTCTTTTGTGGCGTAAAAAGAAATTTTTTTTTTACGATGCAACTGCAGAAAAAAACTTTGTTTTAACCCTTTGGATGTAAATTGCGCCCAAAAAATTTTAGCCACCAAAAACTGCTTTTAGCGTTTACAATGGCGTGTTTTTTTAAAGCTACACAACAAGAGATAAAAATTTTAATTAACCTTTTTTGTAATTTGGCTACAGGAAAAATGTATATATTTGGTGGTAAAATGAAGGTTTCTTGGGGTCACCAACTGAAAAAAAACGCTTAATTAACCCTGGATGTAAATTGCGCCCAAAGAATTGAGCCCCACAAACACTAGCTTTTAGCGGTTACCCAAAGCGTGTTTTTTACGCTACACAAAAGATATAAAATTGTAAATTTAAACCTTTGCTTGTGAAATTAGGGTACGGAAAAAAGTAATATTTTTGGGGTGAAAATGACGGTTTCTTGAGTCACCACAGCTAAAAACAACGCTTTTAAATTTAACCCTGGGTGAAATTGCGCCAAAGAATTTAGCCCCCCACAAAATACACTTTGTAGCGTGTTTTAATCCGTGTTTTTTTTGCTACACAACAAGAATAAAATTGTAATTAACCTTGCTTGTGAATTAGGCTACGGAAAAAATGTATATATTTGGTGGTGAAAAGACGGTTTTTTTTGGAGTCAACCCCAGCGAAAAACCTTAATTAACCCCTGAGTAAATTGGCCAAAAATTGAGCCACCACAAACAAAAGCTTTTTGTAGCTGTTTCAATGCCGTGTTTTTTACCTACACAACAAGAATAAAATTGTAATTTTAATTTTTTGCTTGGGAATTGGGCACAGGGAAAAATTAATAATTTTTGGCGGTAAAATGAGGGGTTTCTTGGAGCCCCCACCACAGCTGAAAAAAAACGCTTAATTAACCCCAATGTAATTTGGGCGCCAAAGAATTGAGCCACCACAAACTACAGCTTGTAAAAAATGCAAAACCAACAATTTCCCCTATGCAGTAGGGCCCCTCACCTTCATTTTTTTCTGGCTTCACCTTTGCAGCTCCCCTGGTACGTTACCACCGGGGGGGGGGCCTGATCGGACAAACGCAGTTTTCCACAGAACACAACCCCCGGCCCTCAAAGGGATCCCCCTGAAAACTTCGCTCATAAAGGCGCTCCCGGCGGAAACATCTAAAACCCGACAAAAACAGCTCCAATGATAACTTTTATTTTCATAAACATTGCAGGGGTACAAACTTAAGAAAGCGGCGCGGGGCCCCAACCCTTTTTCGGGCAACTTGGGGCCCTTTTGTTCAGGGGCTAGTTAAAAATTAAAAGACAGACATCAATTAAAAAAAAAAAAATGATGGGGAACTTTAAAAAATATGCAAAAAAAAAATGAAAGAAAATAAAACAATTAGAGAAATCAAATAAGGGAAATGAAGAAAAAAAAAAATTCCATAGAACAATTTTTATTAAAAAATATAAAAATAATACTTGGTCACGGGATAAAACTCTACACACCTAAATCTATCTTAAAAAAGAAAAAAAGGAAAAAACAAGACAAAAGGCCGGTGAGTTTTTCAGGGGTGGAAAGCATAGCCCCAACACAGACTCAGATACAGGTATAAGGAAAATCATGATGAAAAAAGCTGCAGCACAACGGGAGAATACCACTAAATCCAAAAAAAACGGAAAAACAAGGGAGAAGAAGAAAAAAAAAGGAAATCCAATGAAAAACCCCGCACAGCCAATCAACCAAAAAAAAAGTACAAACAAGGAAGAAATAAATGATGTTCGGTTGCCATACGCCCCTACTTTTCTTGAGTCGCAAAATACAGGTGTTTGGGGAACAAGGATTAACTTTGAAACCTACTACTCATTTGATTTATTTCATACTATGTTGGGACCTAAAAAAAATTTGGTTAGACTCCTAACTGTTAAAAGGCACTTTCATAGTGGCCCCAAAAATACCCAGGTCCCAATGGGGATAATTGGAAGAATCTTTTCAGAGAATGAATTTACCAACTTTAGGGAACAATTGGGGGTTGAGGACTTTAAACAAAAAATTGCACCAAAAAGGGGGTAACTAGGAACATACAGATAGCACAGGAGAAATAGATAACAAAAATTTTTCATACACCAAACCGGGGGGGTTTTTTACCCCCATTAAAAATCCCAGAGTACTAGCTTGGATTTTTTTCCAAAACACTATGGGAGAGAACTGATACCCCCTACAAAAGAGAAATCAAAAAAAAAAAAAATAAAAAGAAAAAATAGGGGAAAACCTAACTTGGATCGGGTAACAGCTTTAAAAAAACTAAAAAAAAATGAAAACCCTCATCATAAAAAGACCGAAAAGGGGAGCCACGTCCTGATGGAAAGGGCAATACAAAACAATATACAATATCTGCAGGATAAAATAACATATAGAAAATTTAAAAGAAGATCCCACACAAGATCAAAAAATTAAACTTGAAAAACTTTTTAAGGAAGGAAAGTCTGGGAGTATAACTACAAAACAAAAACGGTTTTTTAATGGTAAAAAAACCCTTTTTTTAACCCTATCTTCTTTTGGGGCCCCAAAGATACATAAGGGAAAATTTCCCCCCCCCAATTTAAGACCCATAATATGGGTTTTAAGGGGCTCACTAGGAGAACCCTAAGTACATGGGTTGACAAACACTTAAACCCTTTTGTATCAATAGACCCGGGATATAAAAAAAAGGCCCTTCCGAAAAGAAGCCCCCTCAAAACTAGGCATAATAAAAAAAATGGCAGGGCAGACTACACCTGGTTAGGGTGTAATGTTATAAGCCATACTCCAGCCTACCACATGACTTGGTCATCACAGCTGTATCATTTTTTCCCTTAAAAATGATAGTAAATACATACAAAAAACAAATCTTTATCCTTATGGCATAGAAACCTGCTCAAAAATAATTATTTTTTAAATTCCAATGAATTATACCTACAACTAATTTGGGGGCCCCTATGGGTGCTACTTCCCTCCCCTTTTTCTCTTCCCAATCTACTTATGGCATGGGGGAGTACCAAGCCATATATAAACCCAAAAACCCTTTTAGGACTGCATTTTGTGGTATGGGCGCTAAAAATCGACGACCCCCGTTAATTTGGGGGGCGCATGTGGGGCTCAAAACCCCGTTATGTGGAAAAAATAACAATTCCAAAAGATGAATCTTCGATTACATAAAACTGGGAGTAAGGAAAGTTTTTAAACCCTTTTTTTGGACATCCTCCTTAAAGGGAATTTTTCAAATGCAATGCATTACAATACCCAAATCGAAAACCGGGGGCTGAAAAACTATTCTCAAGGGCCCAAAAGTTTTCCATTTACCTAAGACAAAAAATGCAATTTTTCCCCATTGAGATACCTTAGAGCCCCAAACGTACTTGACTTTGGAAACGGAAAATTACAGGAGGGTGGAAAAACAAATAAATAGTAACTGGGTTTTAGAGGGCAAAACCAAAAAAATTTTAACTGGCCCCAAAATAGGGGCAATTAAAACTCAAACCCAGTTTTTCAAAAGGGTAAGCCCAAAACAAGGGGGGAAAAATAATGAAGAACAAAGGGGTTACCTTTTTCTAAAAAGGGGGATAGCAAGATTTTCAGGAAATTAAAAAGTTGTTCTACAAAAAAATGGCATTTTACGACAAACCCACCTTATCTAAATATTTTTAAAGAGGTTATTGGTGTGTCCCCAAGAAGGCAAAACGGGGGGGAAAATTTTATATCACCTAGTGCCCTTATACCCAAATGGCACACAACTGGGTTTTCACTAAAGGGTTTCTTTGCATTTGGTGGACACGATACAATTTTTGTAATATACAAAAAAAAACAAACGTATTCCCCCCGATGCATCTGAAAAAAACCAAAATTATCATATAAAGCAATTTTTTTAATTTGGGGACAGCCACCCTGTGGTGTACAAACTAGAGTGCACAATATGCGCAAAAAGAAAAATAGGCAGTACTAATTTTTCCCAATTTAAAAAAAATAGAATAGGTGAACATTTAAAAAAATATCAGAAAAAAATACAGGACAAACATCTGGCTGCAAAGCATTTTTTTAGAAATCATCACAATACAGCAAGTTTTAATTTTTTTATGCAAATTGAAGCAAACAAAAAAACATATCGAGGGGGCAATTGGCTAAGTAAAATTACGCCAAAGGGAGGCTTTCTGGATTTTGAAACTGATCACAAGGGTACCACTGGGACTAAATTATAAAAGTGATCTGTTATTGATATATTAACCTTTAAATCTAACACATACTAACATATGCTAATTCAGCCCTAGGATTGTATAGAACACACTGCCCTACGTCATATCCATGAAAACTCCCATTGGCTGGCTCTTGTTTTTAAATGATGTCTGTCATTAATTTTAACTAGCCGTGAACAAGGGCACAAGTTGCCTGAAACGCGTTGGCCAAGCGCCAGCTTTCTTACATGTTTGTACCGCTGCACATGTTTATGAAATAAAGTTACTCACTTGGAGCCGTTGTGTCGGATTGAGATGTTTCCTGCCGGGAGCCAGCTCTGATGAGCGAAGTGCAGGTGCATCCTTTGAGAGCCCAACTAGCTTTGTAGCGTGTTACAATGCCGTGTTTTTTACACTACACAACAAGAGATAAAATTATAATTAACCTTTGCTTGTGAATTAGGCTACAGGAAAATGTATATATTTTGGCGGTGAAAAAGACAGTTTCTTGGAGTCACCACAGCTGAAAAACAACGTTTAATTAATCCCTGGATGTAAATTGCGCCAAAGAATTGAGCAGCCAAAAATGAAGTGGTATTTGTATTGTAAAAACGCTGTTTCTTTAAATGAATACAACAGGAACTGGCTTAGATCCCCCTTGGATATTAAATGTGCTGTGAGCAGATAGGATTTAAATGTATATGCAGCTGCAGTGGATGCACACTGGATTTCAGATCCAATACCCAAAAAAATCAGAAATAGAACGTTAAGAGAAGCAGTCTCTGAGACAAGCTGAGACACCCCACAAAAATCGCTGTATAAAAATCAGTTCTTCAGTAAGAGCTATCAGCCGCAGCAGCACCTTCCCTGATCAGTACAGTGAGAGAAGTGTGAGCTCCCAGCGTCGCACCCGGACTTATATAGTGCAGTGACGTCAGAGAATCCCGCCGGTCTCTGATTGGCTTCATCTCTGCACATGTCATGCAGGCTATGCCCTTCTTCCTCCCAGAGTTCTTTGCCCCATGTAACGCCATGTGCTCGCAGCCATTTTATCAATGAAAAGCACACTTCGTTCACCCGAAGTACCCCAAAGTTCGACTTCGTTCAGAACCAAAGTTTTCCTGAAATTCTAAACGAATTCCACTTCGTTAGAGTCAATTTGCCCATCTCTAAATATATACTTAATTAACCTCTTGACCCTCCACAGTCAAAATAATACACTCACCGGCCACTTTATTAGGTACACCATGCTAGTAACGGGTTGGACCCCCTTTTGCCTTTAGAACTGCCTTAATTCTTCGTGGCATAGATTCAACAAGATGCTGGAAGCATTCCTCAGAGATTTTGGTCCATATTGACATGATGGCATCACACAGTTGCCGCAGATTTGTCGGCTGCACATCCATGATGCGAATCTCCCATTCCACCACATCCCACAGATGCTCTATTGGATTGAGATCTGGTGATTGTGGAGGCCATTTGATTACAGTGAACTCATTGTCATGTTCAAGAAACCATCTGAGATGATTCCAGCTTTATGACTGGCGCATTATCCTGCTGAAAGTAGCCATCAGATGTTGGGTACATTGTGGTCATAAAGGGATTGACATGGTCAGCAACAATACTCAGGTAGGCTGTGGCGTTGCAATGATGCTCAATTGGTACCAAGGGGCCCAAAGAGTGCCAAGAAAATATTCCCCACACCATGACACCACCACCACCAGCCTGAAACCGTTGATACAAGGCAGGATGGATCCATGCTTTCATGTTGTTGACGCCAAATTCTGACCCTACCAATCCGAATGTCGCAGCAGAAATCGAGACTCAATCAGACCAGGCAACTTTTTCCAATCGTCTACTGTCCAATTTCGATGAGCTTGGGCAAATTGGAGCCTCAGTTTCCTGTTTCTTAGCTAAAGGAATGGCACCCGGTGTGGTCTTCTGCTGCTGTAGCCCATCTGCCTCGAAGTTCGCCGTACTGTGCGTTCAGAGATGCTCTTCTGCCTACCTTGGTTGTAACGGGTGGCTATTTGAGTCACTGTTGCCTTTCTATCAGCTCGAACCAGTCTGCCCATTCTCCTTTGACCTCTGGCATCAACAAGGCATTTCCGCCCACAGGACTGCCGCTCACTAGATGTTTTTTCTTTTTCGGACCATTCTCTGTAAACCCTAGAGATGGTTGTGCGTGAAAATCCCAGGAGATCAGCAGTTTCTGAAATACTCAGACCAGCCCTTCTGGCACCAACAACCATGCCACGTTCAAAGGCACTCAAATCACCTTTCTTCCCCATACTGATGCTCGGTTTGAACTGCAGGAGATTGTCTTGACCATGTCTACATGCCTAAATGCACTGAGTTGCCGCCATGTGATTGGCTGATTAGAAATTAAGTGTTAACGAGCAGTTGGACAGGTGTACCTAATAAAGTGGCCGGTGAGTGTATGATTCTTCCATTTTTTCCTCCCCACCTTCCAAGAGCCATAACTTTTTTATTTTTTTCATCTACATAGACATATTAGGGCTTTTATTTTACGGGACAAGATGTACTTTCTTATAGTGTCATTCACCATACCACAGAAAATACCGGAAAACCGGAAAAAATCTAAGTGGGGCGAAATGTGAAAATAAAGTACTTGCACCATATTTGTGTTTTTGTTTTTTACGGTGTTCACTCTTCGGTATATTTAATGTGTTATATGTATTCATCAGGTCCATGTGATTTTGGCAATACCAAATACGGTTTTTGTTATGTCATAGTACCTTAAAAAAATCCAAACATCTATTTTAAAATTTTGGCCGCAGCACCATTTTCTGCGACCAATAACTTTTCTCTACTTACCTGAGTAATGGTACATTTTTTGAGGGCTGAAGTGTACTTTTTATTGGTGCCACTTTGGGATAGATGCGACTTTTTTTACCACTTTTATTCCAATTTTAAGGAGACATGAAGTTACCAAAAAAAAATGCTATTTTAGGGTTTGGAGTTTTTTTCTTCTACAGTGTTCACTGTATGAGATAAATTACGTTATATTTTAACAGATCAGTCTTTTATTGACATGGCAATACCAATTATGTGTAACTTTTTATTATTTCATTTTTTTACTTGTTACCGTATATACTCGAGTATAAGCCGACCCGAGTATAAGCCAAGGCACCTACTTTTGCCCCCAAAAAACAGGAAAACTTATTGACTCGAGTATAAGCCTAGGGTAGAAAATGCAGCGTCTACTGGTAAATTTTAAAAATAAAAATGGATACCAATAAATACATAGGCATTGAGTCCCCATAGGCAATTATAGGTGGATAATGGCCCTATGTATAGGCAGTATATGGCCCCATAGGCAATGTAATAGGCAGTTATATGGTCCCCCCTAGCAATTATAGGCAGGTATTTGGCCCTACGCAGGAATAGGCAGGTATAGGGCCCCCATAGACAGTATGCAGGTATAGGCCCCATGGCAGGTATAGGCAGGCTGTAGGCAGGTATAGGCAGCTGTAGGCAGGTATAGGGCAGGTATAGGGCCAGCTGTAGGCAGGTATAGGGCAGGCTGTAGGCAGGTATAGGGCCAGCTGTAGGCAGGTATAGGCAGGTATAGGGCAAGCTATAAGGCAGGTATAGAGCCAGCTATAGGCGGGTTTATAGGGCAGGTATGGGGCTGGCTGTAGGGCAGGTATAGGGCCACCCTGTAGGCAGTTGTAGGGCCACTGTAGGCAGGTGTAAGGTTTGGCTTGTAGGCAGGTGTAGGGCCGGCTGTAGGCAGGTGTAGGGCCGGCTGTAGGCAGGTTTAATAGGGCCAGCTGTAGGCAGTTAAAGGGCCAGCTGTAGGCAGGTATAGGCAGCTGAAAGGGCCGGCTGTAGGCAGATAAAGGGCAGGTAATAGGCAGCTGTAGGCAGGTATTAGGCAGCTGTAGGCAGGCAATAGGCAGTTTTAAAAAAATCAAAAACAATCACTTTCCTGGATCCTCCGCTGCTCCGTCTCCCTCGCCGCTCCGCCCCTCCTCCCCTGTCCGGCCTCCCCGCGCGCTGTCCCCGGTCTTCTCGGCACAGGCGGGTGACGTCATCAGGCCGCGAAACGCAGCGTGAGGGACACACGCTGCCTGTGCCGGAAACTGCGGGCTGCCGCAACGCCCGGAGTCGACCTGCGGAGCACGGAGCGCTCGCTCTGTGCCCGCATGGTATTCCCCTTCACCTATATGCGCTCCGGAGGAGTCGCATATAGGTGAAGGGATCGCGGACAGTACCCGGGCCAGCGCAGCGCCCGGACACTGTGCGCTCACTCGCCCTTCAATTATATGCGCTCCCTGAGGAACAGCATATAACTGAAGCGTCCCTGTCGGCGCCCGGGCCATCGCAGCGCCCGAGCACCGACAGTGACTCGAGTATAAGCCGAGGTAGAGTTTTTCAGCTCATTTTTTGGGCTGAAAAACTCGGCTTATACTCGAGTATATACGGTAAATGGAAAAAGGGGGATGATTTGAACTTTTAATTTGTTTTTTTTTTTATACTTTTTTTTCTCACAATATTTTTGAGTCCCCTTAGGATACTTGACCACTATTGGGCTCAATTATCAGTACACTCTATTGCATTGCACAAAATGTACACTCTATTGCATTGAACAAAATGGAAGTTCTAACTCACTCTCAAACTCACTTTCTCAGTCACTTAGACGCTGTGGCAGTGATCATCTCAGCATTTAATGGGTTAAACAGCAGAGATCAGAGTTGGCTCCGATCTCTGCTGTTTTTGGCCGGTGTCAGTTGTATCTAACAGCCAGCACCTACCACGTATGGAGCAGGCTTAGCGAGTGAGCCCGTCCCATACTCTCTTAGCACTGCCATGATGTACTAAAACTTTATGGTGGGTTTAGGGGTTATATACATTAATAAGTTTACTGCAATTTTTTTTAAAAACATCTCCCTGGTTCCTACCTTCATACTAAGTAACAATTCATGCATTATTTAATTATTTTGTTGTGCTTTGAACCATAAAAATGTTTGTTTTCAGATAATTTTGTGCTAATTTGTAAAGGAAAACCATGCCAGCATATAGATATACATAAAAAACATATTTCTTTCTCTCAATGAACCATAAGTGTTCCTCTTTGACCATCCAAAAAGCTGGGAGGTGTGTATACACTAATATTAAATATATTGCGCGCCATCAATAAACCAGTTAATCAAGCTGCATATGTACTTATATTGCCTGGTATAACACTTTAGATGTTTTCTCTCTATATGATGAGGTGTGAATTTCTCACTTTATACATTACTATAACATGATAAAAGGTAATTGAGTTCTTGCAAATTGTACAAATATCCCCTCTGCTTTTGCTAAACTTACTAGTTATTCAAAAAATATTTTTTCCAGCCAGCGCATATTATTTCTTTGACCTATATCCAGGAAATGGTATAAAATCAAGTTAGAAGCTTTCATGGAAGGCACAGCAGATGCCAGCCCTTTACCCACCCCTTTTAATTTTTTAAGAAACCAATAAATATCCTTTAGCCATAGAAAGCACAGAACAGGCATCTGCACTACAAAAACATTCACTTCAAGAGCTACTCGTAGACATGAGGCAAAAAAAGGTGGGAACGGGAAAATTTTCTTGGGTTTTTTTACCTTAAAATTTTTAAAGCAATATTAGCCTTTACATACAATATTATATAAGTTCAGAGTCATAAAATTTTACAAAATTGGGTTTAAACACCTAAATACCTTTTGGGAAAAGGATTAAATAGATGTCCTAAATGTTTGTTTTGTATACAGTGTCCGCAATGGATTTCTATTGATTTTACTCAACTTAGCACTGCATGGAGGGAACCCACTTGTAACTCAAGCTTGAAGGGGTTGTTAATATTGTTTTATTGATTATGTATATCATTCGAAATCATGCAATTTTTCTAATATACATGGATTAAAAATAACACTTCTTTACTTCTTTTATACGAATGCATTAAGTTTTAATCTAGAAATAAAAAAAATGGTATAGCCACATTCCTGTCCACAGTAATGGCTTCCATGGAGTAACTATCTGGAGTAAACAGCTTCTGGCATTCAGGTAACAACAAGGTTGCATTACATCTATGTGATAACTGAATTGGAACATTTATTATCAATATGGCTTTTCCAGCAACATGTATAACTGCTGTAACTGTAGGAAATGTCATATTGTTGATAAAGTTAATTGTTAAAAAAAAAAAAAAAAAAGTGAAAGAAGAGGCAAGA
Source organism: Phyllomedusa bahiana (assembly GCA_025379985.1). Lineage (NCBI taxonomy): Eukaryota > Metazoa > Chordata > Amphibia > Anura > Hylidae > Phyllomedusa > Phyllomedusa bahiana. The sequence goes on from JAODAL010013024.1 coordinate 33,640, forward strand.
AAAGAATGTGGGAGCAACTTCTCCACAGACTGGCAGACATGATAATACGCTGCTGCTGGAGGTAGTAATACCGGAGAATTCTGCCCTCCATACCTATTTTTTACCTGGATACCAGAGTCACAGACCGTGTGGGTCCATATAAGACACTGCGGAGGTAGTAATACGAGAAGTTCTGCTCCCCAACCATGTCCTGGATACCAGGGGTCACATGACCTGTGTGGTGGGCACATGAAAGATGGGGCTGAGGGGTAATGCTGGAGAAGTTCTCTCCTCAATAATCTACTGTTACCTGGATACCAGGGTCCTGAAAATTTGTGGTGGTCACATGACTATTTTGCCCAGGTACCCAATAAGAGTGGTACTTGGAATGTGGGCTGGAATGTGGGCTGTACCATTTTTTTTCTAGATAGGAGCCTGCTGCATTGGTATAAGAGGGAGAGAAAAGCAGAATTTTTAATAAACTTTGATAAGAAAATTGTAGATTTTTTTGTAGATTGTCTTTTCAGTCATTATTTTTTAAATGGTAGAAGATTTCCTATTATATACATAATAAGCAAATATACTATAAAATGGACAACCCCTTTGTTTCAAAGATAACAAAACATCACACATGTAGCACAGTAAACAACATATTAATATTGCTGCAGAAAGCTAGAGCAGCAAAAAATCAAACATCCATATTTCCACCTATTTGGGTTTATTTTCCTTTAATGACCTTTCTCCTCAAAAACCTCCTGCTAAAACTCCATCTGTTGACCTGTTTTCCTTCATAAATGACACAATACAATGATGTTTAAAAGACAATTTATGAAGAATGCACAAATCTGAATGTGAAGATAAAAAACACAATAAGGTATTGTACAGATATGGTAATCCTGCAACTGTAGTAGATCATCGGAGCAGACAGATGTTATATCATGGTTTATCAAATCCTATTTACAAAATAAGCCTCATTTTATCAAACCTGTCTAGCAATAAAACTGTTTATGTTGCCCATAGCAATCAATAAGAGCTGAATTACAACAGTTTTACTGTTAGACAGTTTTGGAAAAAGTCCAACAAAAGATAACACTGTAGTTTTTAAAGCCATTTTTGTGTCCATTTTTTGGCATTTCATTATTGACCTGTAGGGGAGCATCAGCTATAATGAGTGCTGCATGTAAAACTTTACTTCTAGTTTCTATTGTGATAATAAAAAGGAGTTTACATACATACAGTTCTAAGAGTAGTTTCCAATAGTCACTTATGTGAATGTGCCCAAAGTATGTTTTTACAATTTAATAAAAAAGTTGTTAAAAAGACTGGTATTGACTGCATAACCCACAAACAAAGAAAAACCCACAATAGTCACTGAAATAACTTGAAACTGACAAAAGTAATAATAATTTAAAATTTACTAAAATCAAATAAAAAAACCAGACATTGGTTTTGAATTGTGGTTTAACAGCAAAATTTAAATAAAAAAACTAATGAAACCAGCCTGGCCAAAATTGATGGGACCCAAAAAAAGACGAAAAATTTGACCCAGGGGGCATGTTAAACAAGGTTTGTCCCCTTTAAATTTGGGTCACTTATGGTTTTAAATGTACTACTAGTCAGCCTGCTTATTTGTTGACTAAAAAATAGTCACTATGCTGTTTGTTATCATGGTATGTACAACACTAAACAGGGACCAAAGGAAGTTAAGGAGTTTTCTAAGGAAATTAAGAAGAAAATTATAGACAAACATGATAAAGTTAAAGCTGTAAAACTAACTTCAAACATCTTCATGTTCCTGCTACTACAGTTGCAAATATTATTCAGAAGTTTAAGGTCTATGAGGTTGAAGTAAACCTCCTTGATGTGGCTGCAAGAGAAAAATTTATGAAAAATTGAAGCAAAAAGTAATATGAATGGTAACCAAAGACCACAGAACAACTTTTAAAGGATAGCGGTAACTTCAAGGGTTTAAAGGGAATCTCTCAAATCACACCAGCTGTCTTTACCATAATGGAAATAATGGGTGACGATTGAGGAGGAAACCACTATTGAAAGTACATTATGAAGAAGGGAGACTGGAATTTGCCAAAATGCAGCTTGACAAGCCACAAAGCTTATAGTAGAATGTCCTTTGGACAGATGATAGAAAACTGGAGTTTTCTGACAAGTCACATCTGTTCTATGTTCAGACAGCTTACAACAAATCATATAAAGAAAAGAACATTGGCTTTCATTTACTAATGTGGTTACACCACAAAAGTGTCTTAAAATGCCCCAAAAAGTGTTTCAATTTTGGGGCAGCATGTTGCAGACACATTTATTATGGGTTTAAGACAGTTTCTGCACGCTGCTTAACAAGTGGGCATAGCTTCTTGAAACATGGGTGAAAGTGAGCATAGCTACAATGCAACATGTTGTGTCCAAATTGCACCAAAATTCTGGTATAGGAAGTAAGCCAAAAATACTGGTCTAAAAATAGCACCATTCTAAAGCTGTGCTAATTTATCATGCAGCATGTACCACTTTGATAAATCTGCTGCATTTTTAGACTGCCTGTCTAGGCTTACATTGTCTAACTTTTAGACAGTGATAGTAAATGAGGGCCATTGTACCTAAGGTGAAAAATGGAGGAGGCTTGGCTATGTTTTGGGGCTGCTTTGCTACATCTGGCAAAGGGTGTCTTTAATCTGTAAAAAATGAAATCTGAGACAACTGAAGCAGTTTGCTCATGAGGAGTGGGCCAAAATACCCGTGGGCAGGTTCAGAAGTCTCATTGAGAGTTACAGAAATCATTTGTTTAAGTTAAAGGAGTTTTCTCACTGCAAAAATTATCTTTCAACATGTAGGAACAGGTAATTGAAGACTTTTTCTTAATACATTAGTCTTTTGGGGTTTTCTTGGTCATGAGATAAGATCTGAGTGAACTCAAGTTCCTCTGGTTGTTACCATAGCTTCCTTCCTGATTAGACAGAGAGCAGGGAATGGCATCTGTGAGCCACATTTATGAAAACTTTCTAAACATAAAGGCTGTTTTTGTTGCCCACAGCAACCAATAGGAGTTCAGCTTTAATTTCTTACACTTCTCTGGATAAATGAATGCTGAGCTCTGATTAGTTGCTGTGAGTAACAAGGGCAGTCTTATGCTTGGACAGTTTTAATAAATGAGGCTTATTATCGCTATCAAGATTAGGTTTTGGTTATAGATAAGCAATTGTTTTCACTTCTCAGAGCACTTGTAGCTTGGTTTACTGAAGATTCAATCTCCTGCATGTACATCTGTGTAATATCTCAGCTATTACAGAGAAGCAAAATTACTATTGCTAATTACTGCTATAAAACCACCCACAACCTCAAGGCAGAGTGAGTGTAAAGCTGCTTGTGACTCAGTGAATCAGCATGGTGAGAAACCCCCTTTAAGGGTAAAATAATTTGTATCCATGCCAGTTTAATTAGTTTTTTTTGTTCAACCACAATTCAAAACAATGTCTGATTTTCATAAGTTTATTTTAAATAAATTTTAATTTATTATTACTTTTGTCAGTCTCAGGTTATTTCAGGTTATTTCAGTGACCATGTGGGCTTTTCTTTCTTTAATGGAAGAATACGGGCACCAGCAATTTTGTCCATGTGTGTAAAGCTAGAATCACAAAATGTCTTGCTGATCCAAGTGTGCTGTTCAGCATTGTATGGAAAAAAGGTTTGTTCTCATATTAGCCAAAATAACTAATAGAAAAACATCAAAAAATAAAGTAATCAAAGGATCACTTCTTTCTGGTCCCAAAAAAGTGCTGCCCTGGGCAGACAACCTGCTTTGCCACTGCCAGAGATCATTAGAAACTGGTTAGATGAAATGTAAAGCACATATATTAGCCTGTAAGATTTCCATAAGAGGGTCTCCATGACAAATGTTTAATAATATGAGTATGCCAGGCTTTCCAAGAGTTTAGAAACAGAGGAAATATTTAAGATGAGATAATCACAGAAGATAATGGGACTGTAATTTACTTCTTGAGAATTTGGAAAGCCCACAAGTGCTTAAAAGAGAAATGGTAAATCCCCAGAAGATATCATATTTGTGACATTTGCTATTAAATTGTGATTCCTGGGTTTGAAAAGCCTTAGGGACAAATAATACAAAAAAATAGTAAAAATGGTCTTCGATGCCAAATATAGTCTTATTGCTAAAAATTAAAATAATCCCAATCATTAACTTTTTTAATTGGCTTTATACTTGTAATGAGGTCATTCCTTACAGATGACAATGGCTCAATAAGTCATATGTGAACTGAGGATTACTACATCCAACAGATGGCGCTGGCAAGTTCAGTTCATTCCCAGAAGCCTTTGTTAGATGGCAGTGTGACAAATGTAATGGAACAGGATTGCTTCACAAAACACAAAGATTAACAAGCAATGAAACAGAGTGTTATGGAACACAAAGATACACGTTCACATGAAAGTACATGCAATATAATGTTTAGTAACTGTTTAAAAACATAAGAATTGTTAGAATTGTTAGTAGTTTGTAACAGGGGTGAGTACTAGAGACGTTAGAAGTCTACTAATGTTCCTAGTTCTTCTGGCAGCTCCTGTCACATGACAGGAAGCTGTAAGCATCCAGTATACTTCTGGGAAGAGTGGGCAGAGCTTTGCACTGAGTGCTGAAGAGAGAAGACTCCAGGAAAGGTGAGTAATTTACTGGTGGGGTTGTGTTTTGAGTGTAGAAGGTGGCCTAAGGAGGGAGCTTATACAGAAAGAGCAGGGGTATACAGGGAGAGGAGGGGTATAAAGGGAGAGGAGGGGTATACAAGGAGAGCGGGGATATACAGGGAGAGCTGGGGTATACAAGGAGAGCAGTGGTATACAGGGAGAGGAGGGGTATACAGGGAGAGCGGGGGTATACAGGGAGAGCAGGGGTATACAGGTAGAGGAGGGGTATACAGGGAGAGGAGGGGTATACAGGGAGAGGAGGGGTATTGAGGGAGAGGGGTATACAGGGAGTGGGGGCTTATACAGGGAGACAAGGGGTATACAGGGAGAGGAGGGGTATACTGGGAGAGGGGGCTTATACAGGGAAAGGGGGCTTATACAGGAAGAGGAGGAGTATACAGGGAGAGGGTGGTATACAGGGAGAGGAGGGGTATACAGGGAGAAGGGGCTTATACAGGAGAGAGGGGTATACAGGGAGAGGGGGCTTATACAGGGAGAGGGGGTAACACAGGGAGAGGGGGCTTATACAGGGAGAGGAGGGTTATAGAGGGAGAGGAGAGTTATAGAGGGAGAGGTAGAGGGGGGAAATGGTGGGAGAGGCGGTGTTTAGAGTGGGGGGTTTGTGTGTGGATGGGGAGTGTTCAGAGTCAGGGAGCTGGGTTACATTTTTGGTGGAGGAGAGGGGTCTTTACAGTGGGGGTGAAGGGGAGGGGTGGAGGAGAGGGGTTTTAGAGTATGGGGGGAGGGACACTGTCTAGTACACAGAAAACCTAGGCAGCATCCTCTTCTCTACAGCAGACATCCAGCGTTGTCTTCTCTGGGGATGTCACCAAGCTTTCCTGGGCACTAGATAGGCTAACCAGCATCCGGGAAAGCTGGGTGATGCCCCATCCTTCTGGGTTTCTGTAGGATTTCCCCCTCTCCCCTCCCCCTTTTTTCATAACCAGCCAAGTTGATACCAGCAACCAGCTGCAGCTTAATACTATCAGAATTGGAGATTCATGAATAGTGGTTCCATCCAGCCCTAAAATGTCAGCCCACAGCCACTCCAGAAGCAGACCATCACATTAGAGGGTCCATTCCTGATGGTAACCCAGCTCTTCCTAGTAGTCCTGGTGTGTTGGGTACTGGGGACTGACAGACTTCTCTCAATTACTGTCACGGGGTTTTTTTTTTGGGTAAACCAAAAAACCCAATTTTTTTTTTTAATTACCCCCCAAGGCTAAACTAACCCCAAGCCACAACCCCCCCCTTGACCGGGTTAATGTCATCTTTGGGTGACAAAAAAAACACACCAAGCCCCAGTGATTGTAATCGAGAGAAGTTTGTCAGACAATACTAACACTGGAATAAAACCATTTAAAAAAAAACAGAAACAGCAGCAAAAAACACTTTATTTAAAAAAACACCTCTTACCCCCGGGTTTTCCATTGGTTTTTTTTTCCCCATTGCAAACCAGTAGGTAGGGGCAGCCTATAAAATAAATTTTGGGAAATTACATTTTTTCCGGGGAAAGTCAAGGGGAAATTTGGCCCAGGCAAAAAAAGGGTTGGTCCACCCCCGCTTTCCTTAAAAGCACTATATTAAAAGGAAAAATGGAACAAATTTTTAATTTGGGGCCCCAAGTTAAATTAGACCCAAATTTTTGGGCCCCTTTTTGGGGTTAATTTAGACAATAAAAAAAGGGGCACCTAAAAAATTTTTAAAAAAACCAAAAATTGTTAGTTTTGGGGTTAATTTTTGTTTTGAGAAAAAATAAAAGAAAAATAAATTTAAAATTAAAAGGGCTTTTGTCCCCTTTTTTTTGAAAACCAAAAAAAATGTAACCAAAAGGATTTTGGAAACGGGAAAATAAAAAAAGTTTTGAAAAAAATTTTTAAAAATCTCATCATAAGCCATAACATTAAAACCGGGGTTAAATGAATACCAATAGGTATCTCTTGACAATGTCACCTGTCTGTAGGGGGAATATAGAGGCAGTAAGTAAAAAATCAACTCTTGAAGTTGATCAGCACGTGGAAGGATCTGAGTCACTCTGACAAAGCCAAATTTTTGTGGTAGATGACTGGGTCAGACAGTCCAAAGAGACTCCAGGGAAACCCGTGACAGGCTTTGGGGATTTACCTTTGGATTTGGGCAAAGTAAAAATTTAACTTTAATCTTGAGAGATTTTAAATTTTGGGGTTTGGGCCCCCAAACCATTTTTTGCATATATAAAAAAAACAAAACAATCAACTGTGAAGATTACCCTAAGTAAAGCTGGGGCTACGGTTAGGGTTAGGACTTAATACTGGTTTGTAAGGGTTAACTTACTACTCTTACAATCCAGTGGGCCCACTAAGGTGATATCGGACCAAAAGTAATTTCAGACTGGAAGTGATGTTAGTATGAGAACACTGCCAGACTGGATAACATTAAAAACCAATAAAAAACCCAAATCCAAATTTTTTCCATAACTTCAGTCAAACCTGTGTTGAAATAAACAGGGATAAATTTGAGCAACAGTTGACATAGGCACTCAAGATTCATTGATGAGCGGAGGGAGCATTGGCTAGCCCATCTAGTCTAATCCCATAGAACAGCTACTATAGAATAAGTTGCCTAAAAAATAAATTGCTATCTATGATAGAAGGGTGACACATATCTCAGCTTGTAGCTTATGACTAACTTTGTAGCTGAGTAGCTATAGACTGTCTCCTTCTGTGGCCATGCTAGCTCCTGTCTGATGTCAAAAAAGTGACAATTGGTATGTGACCATCAGAGCTATATCATAAAAGTGGGCTGTTTTTAAACAAAGTGAACAGCTGAGTGATTGTACATTGCTTGCCTAGGTAAGAGGCGGCATCAGGATGCTCAGTGCATGACTGAGACAAGGTATTCTAGTGCCCTAGTCAAATAAGGCAAATAGCCCCCCCAACGGGATAATGCAGCCCCATCCATGCCTCTCTGCGCCCCCTTTCTGCCTGGTATGAAGTGCCGTTCTAGGCAGCCTACCTCTGCCTACCCATTGTCCCGGCCCTGGCACAGTGTTATGCTATGGCTAATATTCCACAGGAAAACAGTTCACATATAAATTACTTTGATATGTGCCACCTACCTAAATGTTCGTGTAGTCCAAGAAATCAGATAATTAACAGCTAAAGACCGCATTGAAAACAATCATAGATGAATTTAGGAGGAAGCAAATAGGATACAAAAAAAAACCTTTTGGGGATGTTTAGGGACCCTTGGGGTATGTTGTCTGTTTTTCAAATTCTTAGTCCCTCTTTAAGATTGAGGTATATATTTGATTGTTATTATTAACTATATCTCCATTGGTCACCTATGATCTTTGCTTAACAGTTTTGGACCTTTACGCTAATTTATATTTTGTCCTTTAATCTTGATGAATGAAAAGTTACGTTTTAGAGACTTTGGATACTGTAATATAACATGTATAAGTACACTTCTTAATTGCAACAATAAGCCTTAAAGGGGTTGTCTCACTACATCGATTCATCTCACCTCAGTCCTGGTTTCTCAGTTTAATATTGAAATCAGGGGCGTGTTTACTGGCTTTAATGGATTCAACTGGCTACTACTGTTGTGCAGTGAGGACAGTAGGTCTGTAGCTATAGCAACCAGCACTGGCAGCCTATAGGGAAAGAGTTAACAGGTCTGTACCTATAGTGACCTGAGGAGCTGATGCAGCCCATACAAGAGGCGTTATCTCAGAATAGGTAGGACACTGTTAATTGACACATATTGCAAAGTGATTTGTTTTTGCAAGATCTTTAACATAGAAAGCAATCCTTGTAGTGAGACAACCCTTTTAATGGCTCTGACTATTTTTCGCAAAACAATGCGTCCTGTCAAATTGTAAAAATTGCTTTAAAAATGGTCTGAGAAACATAACAAAGAGTACAGGGCGTTAACTAGGTCTCCATGCTGTCCACCTCGCAATTTACAAAATCTTAAAAAATCTGCAGCCAAAGGAGGAACTACAAAAAGGAAGGTGGTTTTAATATTATGACTGATCAGTGTATTTATCAAACACGATTATATCTTATCAGGGAACATCATAATTTCAGGCACTTTACATTGCAGGAGCCAGATTTATAAGATTATTTCTTAACTTTCAATTCTTCAATAATATTTTCTGTTCATTTACCTTCTTTACAAAAGCCACTATTTTTATGTTAATATCCATGTTTTTACTAAAGTGCTGAGTGTAAAAAATATCCTGGCTAGTGACGAGGGTGTGCGACATACACAGTCAACCAAGCAAAACAGAATTAAATCATTCCATTTTATTTTACTCTTGGGTATCCTTGCTATATTTAAAAATAATTGCAGTCGCTGAAGGAATCTATGTAAGTCTGACACCAACATCCTCCATTTCCCTATTTATTCAGGTGAGTGGTAAATTAGCATTAAGGGCCAAATGCATGAAAACTGTCTAGGTCTAAGACTTTCCTTGTTGCCCATAGCAACCAATCAGAGCGCCCCTTTCATTTCATATAGTGCTCTGAAAAAATGAAAGGGGCGCTCTTATTGGTTGCTATAAGCAACAAAGAAAGTCTTAGACCAAGACAGTTTTCATACATGTGGCCCTAAGTGTAGAGTCTTAAATATAAGATAGTGAATAACACAACAATACTTCAGTTTTGGCATGAGTTCATGTCTGATGCTATTAGTTAAAGGGGATGTCTCATGTCGAGAGTTAAGCCTACCTTTGTCCTGTTTTCATTCTCTGATTTTTGAAAACGAGGGCGGGCTTGCATTTTCTTCTAACCCTCTCCCCCTCCCTTCCCCTAGGTGACGTCATCACTGTGTCCTGCTCGCTCCCGCTGCTTACAGTAATTCATTCTGCATAAGCAACGGGAGGCAGAGCTTCCATGATCAAGATAAACAATAGACAATAAATAGTTAGAAGTTTTGTCCTGATCCTGAAGTTACCTCTAACTCCTGCCTGCAGTCCTCCCCAGTGATTTATTTGCATCCACGGAGAGTGGATGAAACAGTTGCGTCCGGCACTTATCTTCTGGTCATAAAACACATAGTTCTACTGTTGAGTAGAGCTATGTGTAACACTTCAACAAACCTGGCTGTTACTCTCCCCCTCCCCACATGTGTAAGGCAGTAATAAATCATTAGCAGAGACATTAGCAGCCCAGCGCTTCAGCAGTTAACTCGGGAGGGGAGGAGGGGAGTGACAGGCAGCCAGCTGAATGTAACTCACTGCTCTGTGCTGAGAGCAGGAAGACAGGACGGAGAAGAGAGGGAGTGCGCCTGGGTGAACGAGCGCGCTCCCGCCCCGACCTGTATGAAAAAAACCAGGAGCCGGCAGCCTATAAGAAAGAACAAGCAGGTCGGTGACCATAGGCACCTGAGCAGGCTCAGGTGTCCCTACAAGAAGAGATATCTGGAAAACAGTGGGACAATGGTAATTGATCTACATTGGAAAGTTTTTTAAAGATCTTTAAGCTGAAAACCAATCTTTGTAGTGAGACAACCCCTTTAAGCTAATTATTGTATGATATAGTACAAACAAGTTGAACTTTTATTATGAGGTTTATTAAAAGAAAAACGTTAATTGCACTTAACAGGTAAGACTTTATGCACAGTTTTGAATAGCTTCATGTGGTTGTCTGGAGAACCATAAAAAAAAAAAACTCAAATGGCTGCTTGAACCTTCATTCAAGTCTCTTTGACATTTTTTGTATTAATTAGTGCTTTTTTGTGCTGTATGTAGCCTAACTTTTTAGCAGCTGAGAAGCATCTTTTTTTGTTTCATAACTATTTCCTTTTCTACATTGAAAGTACAAACCCCAGGTACTTTTGTTGTGCTTTGTCTATCTCCTCCCCTCCCAACCTCAGTCTTAGTGTAGACCCCATTTTCTACTTTATGTTGAAAGTCTTGGGTGGTAGGACCAATGGGGTGTGACTTCATAGACTGCTCTCAAAAAAGAAACTCCTTTGGCCTCTGATCTCCTGGTCTTCACACAGTGTTGTGTGTAGAGACACAAAACTACTGAGATTCTGATCATAAAACAGTATATAGAACTCCAAAAGGCCAACACAAGAGTTAATTAAAATACATTACAAAAGTTCCTAACTCTGGGAAAGAAAGTAAATGTTTCTATTCTACTGGACAACCCCTTTAAACAATTAAAGGAGTTTAACTCATTTGGATAAACAAATTTGATTATAAAGGTCCCTAAAGGATAAATTCTGCATAATGTATCCTGATGTTATTTCTGGAGGAACTTGGAAGCAGGTGTTCAGTATCCTTGTAGCTCCACCAAAAGAGAAGAGAAACATTACACAGTTCTCACTGAACTCAGTGGACTCAAAGTAAAGGTCCAGGTCCTCCAGAGAAACTTTATATTTACCATCTGCTTTGGCTAATAGAGGAAAGAAAAACTCCCCATGTTAAGGAGATTTTCTGGTTTAGAAAAATTGTATTGCAATAATTTCCTAATTAGCTGCATTGAACAAAAGAAATCTAACACAAAGAATTCTGTCTGCATCATGTCATCATCAAAACAGTGTTTACACTAAGAATCTGCAAGATTTCCTACTTTTACTGTGACATGTGAGGCAGACCCCCTTCTGGGTAAGAAATGTTTTCAATCATGTATCCACTCACATGGCTGTCTGATTTTGTGCTTATAGATATTGTACGATCTGTGTACAAAAACAATCAACACCCTTGAACTCATATGAACAAGACTGTTTCTAAGAATTTGCAACCTTAAAGAGATATTCTCACCATGCTGTTTCACAGAGCCTTTTTTTACAGCCAGCTCCAGGCTTCCACTTCCTAGTCAGACTGTGGGTGGTTCTACAGTAGTTTCAGCCCTACTATTCCTATCTAAGCCCGTTAGAGGGACATTGTTAATGGAGGGGTCTAAACAGTAGTGCACAAGGCTACAAAACTCTAAAGGGTTAATGATGGTCAGTAAGAAACATAAACAAGCTACTATGCAGGAGCCTTATCAGCAGCTAGTCGTGATGTCACCAGCCCGACCATCCCAGCCAGGGCTCTCAAGGCTGTTAGAGCACAGACAGGTGATCTGCAACCTATGGATGTTTGTGTACACAAGCAGGTGATTAGAACTGCTCTAGCTCTAAAATGAAGCATAATCAGAACAGCAATGAAATGGTAATGTCTTTATTTACCTTTGCCTTCATGTTTAAAGCTAATCAATGTGGTGAGAATACCCCTTTAACACAAAGGTGGTTAAAACATTTTCTTAATTAGTCAGACTGTGCCAGACAGAAGGACAGAGATGTCTATAAAAGAGACAAGTGCAGACTAAGAATCAGAGGTGGCTAGAAACATGAGAAAGAAAAAATGTGTGAAATACTAGGATATGTACTATAGTTTCCATAGATTTACACTGAAACATCCCATCCATAAGCCACGAGGATGAAATTGAAAAATTAGGGTGATTGGATATATTTTTATTTAACCCCCTTTACTTAGAATCCCTGATATAGTATTTGGAAAACACTCTGCAATTTACACTTACCATAATGTTATATATTTGAAACATTTAATTTAAATTTAGATTAATATACAACAGAAAACTATGAATTTTAACACTCTAATGCAAGCACAGGGATATAAATTACAAAAATAATGGTACACTAAGCAAATAGTTTTTTCAGTATATAAACATAGTGCAATGAACAATCTCTAAACAATCCTTCACTTCTTAACAATGTTATTTCTTGTGCAACTAGCTAGCACTAAAATTCAACAACAAACACCTAGAAATAAATATAAAGAACAACCTTTAGTTGTAACACCATAGAAGAAGATAAATATGCCATTTATATAACATTTTTAACAGATAACAAAAAAATATTTCTTAAAATGTATTGCAATCACTACATTCAAATCCAGCAATATGTTATCTAATTGCAATGAGGGAAAAATAATAAAAGCTCCAATGTTTAATACAAACCTAAACTAATATACATCTAAAAAATAGAAGCACTTAAATAGTGATTTAGCATAAAAATATATCATTTAATGTTATAATTTGAGAATTACATGAATTTTTTCACATACAACTAATTATTTAAAAAAAAATCTCAAAATCAAGTGTTTGAGGGAACCAAATAATAATTATAATCATAATATTATACAGATTAACATGCAAACAGTGTAATGTTCTAGATATTATCTCCATTTACACGTACTATATTTTGGCACAAGAAAGAACAAGAAGAATAAAAAGCAAACTATATTTCTCAGCAGTGTTGGTTTACTTACAAGTACATGGAGAAATTCCTACTCAATCAAATATCACAGCTTTCAGAATGTTCTTGCAAGTGTTACACTAGATGATGAAGTATCTTATTTAAGTAAAGGCAGAGCCCACCCCCCTGTACTTTTCATGTAACTCCCCTTAGACATATACTAGAACAGATGTAATTCTCTGGAATTTAAGGAATAATTTGGTGATGTAGGGGATAAATACATCATGAATTTTACATAATAAAAAGGTTTGTGTAGTTTAACCCCAAATGATGTGAAAATGATGTGTATTTCTGGTAGCCACATCCTTTTTTTATTTTCTGATATAGCGCCAGTTCTGATGGACATCCTGGCATTGTATAGCCTGTCCTGATTATAGTCTTATAGGCTTTAGGCCAGTTTTAGTAGTCTGCATGAGTGCACATTTCCAACATGCCTGTAATAAAACAACCAGATAAATCCCATTTAAAGTAATTACTAGAAAAGTCCGGCCACATTTACATACATGGTCACATAAGCCAGAACACAATGGTATTATTACTGTTGAGTTGGGGCATAAGGAAAATAATATCTAGAGGCATAAGTGGGACGCTGTTGCTAATTAGGGACATAAGGAGAGTACAAAGTAGAGGCATAAAGGTAATACTTTTGCTGATTGGGACCAAAGGAGAAGACTAAGTAGAGGCACAAGGGAGACAATAATATTAAGAATAATAGAGGGACACAAGAATAATACTAAGTAGAGGCGCAAAGAGGACCATATTACTAATTGGGGACACACGAAGAATACTAATTAGAGGCACAAGAAGGATCTTATTTGTAAGTGGGGGCACAGGAGAAATATGAAGTAGAAGCACAAGGTTGGCATTATTACAAAGTGGGGGCACATGGAGAATACTAAGTAGCGGCACAATGGGGACACTATTAATAAGTGGGGGCACAAAGAGAATACTAAGTAGAGGCAAAGAGGGACTGTTAGAAAATAGCGACTTAAGGAGGAAACTGTTACGGAATTGGGCTACAATGTGGGCATTATAACTGAGTGATGGCTCAATGAAGACCTTGTTACTGATTGGGTTTTTCAAGAAGTCACTATTACTGGAGTCTAAAGTTGAAGCATTAAAATTGGCACTTTGTGGTACTTATAGGGGCACAAAATGGTGATACTGTTATTGTGTGGAATACAACAAGGGTTACAACTGGCACTATTACCATAGGGGGCACTGTAATCTCTTGGGATACTACAAATGGGGATTTTGTGTTGCGATATTTGGCTAGTAAACTGTGTAGGAAGATAGATGTTCTCCATTAATTTTTATAGTGATGGTTATTTCATCATATAAAAAGCAGCCATACATCAATAGGGAGCACCAGTTTATATGTTTCAGGGTTTTCCAGAAAAGTGAAGACTTTAAGATATCTGAGAAGAAAATTCTGCAGAGACAATTTATGACTTGAAGAATTCATCATTGCATTCTGGGCTGTATGAAAAAGATGGTGAAAGAGAACCTCTCCTATCAAAGAAGATATTACCTATGTGTCATTGGATGTAACTATATTGTATTCATGCTTTGCAGAAAACCTGCATAGAACTAATATTCATCATATATGATCACCCTATAGTGGTAATATTGGTTTTCACACTAACATTTACCACTTTTCTTTGTTATAACCCATAGATCTCCAGATTACATCCAAATTGAAAACTTCCCTTCTTACTTGTCCTTCTTTCCTGTACTCATCACATTTCCATACTCTTATGTTCTGGGTACCTACTAGATATCACATTTCTGCTGGAATCTCCTTAGTTCAAAAATGTTTCATAACCCATTGTCAATTGGTCAATCCTAGTTGTAAAATAAAAACTCTAATAACTCACCGATCCTCCAAGGACATAATCTTTTTCAAAAATTTTCTAGCGTGATTAAATTGAAAGGTTAAAGGGATTGTTTACCTAATAAAAAAATATACAATGCTTCTGACACGCCATTAAAAAAACCTTATACTCACCTTTCCCTGGTCCTTGGTTCCAGCATGGTGTCTCTCCTGTCATCTATTTACAGTCTGCTACTTCCAAACAGTCATGTCACTGCTGCAGATGCTGATTGGCTGCAGTGGTCACGGGCCTCTTATTTACATCACAGTTTGAAAGTGACACTGATGTAAGCAGTCATGTTATCACTGCAGCCAATCAGTGGTTGCAGCAGTGACATGCCCATTCAAAAGTAGCAGACTGTAAACAGAAGAACAGAGAGACGCAGCACTGGAACTCAAGACCTTGGGAAGGTGAATATTAGGAACATGGAAATCTGCTACAAAGTTACATGTGTTGTATTGTATGAATTGTGCTGCAGATTTTCAGAGTTTGGATTTTATGTTATAGACTAGTTTCACAAAAGTCAAGGGGCACATGCAAGAACGGGGCTGTGCCAGTTATCTGGCATCATTAAACTTTCGTAGACCTGTTCTATAAATGTATGAACAGTCGCACTCCAAACTTTGGCTGGATAAGTGCCGACACAACACTTTTAAATGCACCAAAGATTTGGGGTGTTCTGGGGGCATGTCGCACCACATTCATAGAATTAGACACATTTATGATTATTTGATGCCAAACTTTGGAGCATAATAGTTAGAACAGACAGATCAGGTTAAAGGTGGTCAAACCAGACTTTCCGTCTTGGCACTAGACTGCGCCTGAATGTATGACCTGCAGAAGAACAGGTTCATACATTCCGGCGCATTCTACACTACCGTAAAGCTATTTAGAACTGGCCTGTCAGCACCAACGTTCATACATGTCGCCCAAAAAGTATATATATATATATATATATATATATATATATATATATATAAATTCATTCATAGAAAAAGTCACAGCATTCATCCGGGTAATGATAAGGAAACCGTGCGTTTATTTCCACATGTTACAGGACGACATTTTGGCTCTCTCATAGAGTCCTTTTCAACTTGACAATGGCTCTGTGAGAGACCCGAAACATCATCTTGCAACATGGAAATAAGCACACAGTTTCTTCATCATTTCCTGGAAGAGTGCTGTTATTTTTTTCTATGGATATCTAAGTTTTGAGTCTTTGACCAGGCTCATTAGACAAGCTGGGAGTGACTAAATAAGGTCTTGGTAGTTTGCTACAGGTATCTGGAGCCATGCTCACTGCATCCCACAGCAGTGCACAGGGGAGGATTTATAGAGTAAACAAAACCATCACCTCAATGTTAATCACTTCGGTCCCACAGATTCTCAATTGGGTTCAAGTCTTTGGAATTAGGAGGGTAAGATAGTACTTGGAAGTCTCGGTCATGCTTTTTTAACTAATGTTGAACATTTCTTGCCGTGTGACATGTCCCATTGTCTTGGTGAGTTATCCCATTTGCCCGAGGTAAGACAATCAGTATGTATAGGTGTAAGTGATCTGCAAGCATGGATTCATACCCAAATCAGTTGAGAGTGCCTTCCACATCTATGAGTGGACCCAGTTTTTTTTATATGCTACGTGACTACCTTCCCTTTGGAAAAACTTGCCCTTGATCCAATATGGCAGCATTCCAGAAGGAGGTCATGTTCCAGACATAGCCTAAAAGATAGGCCCCATTACCCATAATTTAATGGGATATTCAGATATGTAATTTTCCATTTCATTTCTGAAATAAAAGGGTGTCTTGGGACTTTTGGCTCACCCAATATATACACAGAAACAGAATCGTGCATTGCTGAACAAGGTTGATTTATTGGATAATTTTATATGCTGTTATTGGAACCTTTGTCTTATATAACTTTACATTTATTCAGTCCTGGTTAAATAAATTTGTGTTGTGAAGCATAACTAAATTCAGTTTCATCAGATCAGCATACCCAAAGCTTTTTAAAATTTGGTGCCTTTCAATCTTAACTGTTTTTCCATTTTATGATGCACTGCACATGTATGTCTGACGTGATGCTCCTGCTACGGTGCTTCATAATTGGAATAATATTTTAGTTTCTGTGCAAGAAATCAGGACAATTTTAAGGGTTTGCTTACTTTTTCTTTCACCTGTTTGAAAAATGAGAAATTATGGGCCACATGTATGAAAACTGTTTAGGTCTAAAACTCACTTTTTTTTGCCCATAGGTTACATTCACCCTACTGCTGCTATGCAAAGCCATCAACACCTAACTATCTTGGTATCATGGTTCATATTGTTATTTACTTCTATACTGTTTTACATTGTTAAACTCAGCTGTAATTGTTATTATAATATGTTCTGTTTATGTGAATCATTTACTCTGTGGAAAGTGTTCACACATAGCTATACTCTGAGACCTGCTACCTATGGACTGAGAATTTGGTAACTTTCCATTTTACTAGAAAATGCATAGTAGAGTTTTGGAGGGAAAATTTCAGACAGTGACCTTTTCACCATCTGAAAAAGATAAGTCATTCCAATAGTCCAGAATTTAAGTTTTTATACAAATATATGAGAGACTGAAATTGTGAACAATGTTGTTTTAAAGGGTGTGCTTCTCCACTCCTCCCATTAGAAGATTCTATATCATCTAAAAACTATATAAAGGGCAAGCATTCAGAGCCCTCAGGTGTTCTACAGATAGAGACTAGTGGTCAGTAGAAGAAATACTGCCAGACTGCATTTGTGACCAGAATTCTAAAGATTCTAAAGATACCAAGCCATGGATCCAGGATCACTAGACCTTTGACCCAGAAGCCAGCCAGACAACTGAACCACAGACCCTGGGACACCAGTGCTTCAGTCAGGAATCTAGGCTTCTTACAAAAAGAGGGGCAGCTAGCCCTGGCCTTTCCTCAACACAGATCCTTTGTTTACCAGGTAGGAGATTGGCGAAGCCACTCAGTGTCTTGCCTATATTGTGTTGCACTTGACTTCCTTCATTAAAGAAGTGCACTGGTTTACTGCAAATGCCTGTCTCCTTGAACTTATCTCCCATTGGGGTGTACCACGCATTACCAACTCTTCTGGAGAGCAGTAATGTGATATCCGGGAAATCCAGCATAGAGTTCAGACCACCCCACACATATGTGCCATATGTGCCATATGTGCAAGTAGAGTTCACTGAGGTCAGTGACTGGCTGCACTGCTGACTGAATGAACGATACTAGTGATATCACCACTGGAGGCTCGCCTACCATATTTCATCAGTATCTCTGAAATCCAAGCACTATAGATTATTTTTGTTATGGAAATTAGTGTTAATACACGGTCACAGACTACACTGTTGTATCTTCACGCACTTCTTAATAAAATATCTGAAGATCATTAAAGTGAATCTCATATTTAAACCTATTAAATAAAACTTGAAGACATTTGTCTTTTATATTACTTATAAGCAGAAAAGGAAATGTCTATTAATTACCACTCATAAAATCTACTCTGTTTATTGTATGTTTACCAGCTTAGTTTATAAAATATTATTATTATTATTATTTAGCTTACTTGCTTTGTGGCTTTAGCAGTGTTTAAACTGTAGGCTATAAAGTACCCATTAGCCAGGAAAAAAACATATTCCTATGCTTAAAGATATGCAACTGCTGGGATTTGAGAATTCACAAAAATAAATCTTCATATGGCTATATTGGTGGATAGAAAAAAAAGTTTTTGTGGTCATGAAAAAAAAGACAACAAATCATCCCTAAAATTGTTGTGTCAGGAGTGGGTTAAAGATTCTTTTTACTGTCTTTTTAGATTTTCTGTAAAACAATGAGATAAGGAATTATTGATAAATTGGTAGAAAGACACAAGAGGGTGCTACATGATGAAATATATTGTTTTTTAATGAAGGGCCTCTATTGTCTGTGCTTGTCCTTGAGCTGAAAAAGATAAAATTGAACAATGTGGGGACATAAAAAAAACACTTGTATCATTGCTCCAAATAGCAGCTGCTTCATTTATCAAATCTAAGATCTGGATTTAGTTTGTAGTTTGCTTGCAATCTTAAATGAATGGTTTGTCTCACTAATAACATTTATCACCTATCCAGAAAATAGATGTAAAATATATAATCACTGGCGGTCCAGCTACTTGGACTCACACTGCTCACAAGAATGAGGGTTTCTTATCTAAATAACATGTATCACATATGTCCCCCTCAAAAGACAAGGGGACATTCCCTTCGACTAGAGAAAAAAGGATTCAATCTCCAGAGGAGAAGGGCGTTCTTCACTGTAAGAACTGTGAATCTGTGGAATAGCCTGTCTGAGGAGCTGGTCACAGCAGGAACCGTAGAGAGTTTCAAGAAAGGCTTAGATACCTACCTGGAACAAAAGAATATTAATGCATACGTAGCCATGTAAAATTGTGGCTCCTGTCTGGTGGCGGCTCTGGGGTTAGAGCTGGGGTCGCCCCTGGAGCAGATTGGTTCTTGCCTTGTGGGTTTCAGGGCATTAACCAGTGGGGAGGCTAGGCTTAAAGTCCTTGTCTCTCTCCCTTCACTCACATTTTCCTCACCCTTGGTTGAACTTGATGGACACGTCTTTTTTCAACCGTACTAACTATGTAACTATATCCTGAGGGTCCTGAGGGTAAGTGATAACTGTTATTGGTTGGACAACTTTAACTTAAGGGTTTGATATTTACATATAGTGGTCTGGTTTGACATGTGAATTTTTTAGGAGTCTTATCTAGAGTAAGAATTTGTTTAGAGGCCTCGTCTCAAGTCTGAATTTATTTTGGGGTCGGATCTGGGGTCTGGTCTGAAGCCTGAATTTAATTTTGGGGTCTAGTGAGGTCTAGATATATTTAGGAGAACTGGTCTGAGGACTGAAATGATTCCAAGGTCTGATCTGTGGTATGAATTTATTTTGAGGTCTAGTATAAGGGGTCTGGGCTCTGGAAATTAAATTACTTTAGGTCTGGTTTCAAATCTAAATATTTTAGAGGTCTGGGCTTAGATTGAATAAATTTAGGAGCCTGGTTTCAAATTTTATATAATATAGTGGTCTGTCCTGGTTTATAAATTTACTTTTGGGATCTGATATGGGATCTGAATTCACAAGGGGTCTGGTCTAAGGTCTTCAATTATTTAGTTATGGCATGAGGTTAATTAACTTTAGTGTCTGTATCTATCTTTGAATTCTAAATTTATTTTATGGTTTGGGGTTTGAGCTCTCCAATGCATCCTCCTGTATTTCCTACTTATCTAAGTGTGTGGGGCAGGGCCATTTCTAGGCTTAATTGCACTTAGGGTGGGATGAAGAAGTTTCTCTCTTCTCCCCAGGATTACAATTAGAGATGGGTGAATTTCTCAAAAATTCTATTCGGTCACTTCGCCGAATTTTCCGACAAAAATAAATTCGGTCCGAATTACTTCGGCACGAATCGCGTTAAAAAGCAGCTATTTCCAGGCTGCACAGAGCCTGCAGGGTGCTGAAGAATGTTGTGTCATGCTTAAATATGCAGAGGGAGCTTGGTTTGGTCTTCATACAATGTTGTCATTTAGGATGACACGCAGATGACAGCCGCCGCTCTTATAATCGCTTCACTAAAAAATTCCCTGGGCACTCAATAGGGCAAAACTGACCAAAAAACTCAAGCGGGAATGTAGCCTGATAAAGTCATGCCAGCTAAAGCTGGAAAAAAACAAGCTGAGAGCTCAGGTGGCAACATTAGTGACAGAGTGTGGAGGTGATGGCGGCAGCCACAGCAGCTTTGAGGTCAGGCAGGGGGGCACAATGACATTTGGAGGGGGGGAAAACACGGGGGAAGCCCGGTGGCAAAATTTGGGAACTGAGAGCGGAGGCGCGGCGGCGCAGTATGAGGCCCAGGCAGGGGCCCACAAGCCCTTTTCCCGGGGGGGCCCCCCCAAAAACCAGTTTTAGGCCCACAGGGGGGCACAATGATACAGTTGGAAGGTCACGACGGGCAGCAGCATGAGATCGGGCCCGTGGCACAATGACTTTGGGGGGAGGGGGGCAAAACGATATTAGGAAAGGGGGGGCCCACAATCACACAGGTGTGGAGGTCACGGCGGGCACAGAGTATAAAGGGTCAGGCAGGGGCACAATGACATTCTGGGGCTTTCAAAACATATTGGGCCCACAGGGGGGCACAATCACACTTGGGGAGGTCAGGGGCGGCAGCAGTATGGGGTTTTCAGGCGGTGGCCCCAATTGCCCATTTGGAGGCGGCCAAAACCCTATTAAAGGCCCCACGGGAGGGGCACAATACACAGTGTGGGAAGGTCACAAAAGCAGCAGCATGAGATAGGCAGGGGCCCAAAATGACTTCTGGAGGGGGGCAAAAAAGGGGGAAAAGCCACAGAAGGGCACAAGGGACTGAGAGCGGGGGTTCACGGGCAGCAGCAGCATGAGGTCGGCAGGGCATTTTTGACAAAAGTGTGGGGGGCACGGCAGGGTCAAGCAGCAGCAAATGGGGTCGGGAAGAGTGGCACAATGAAAATTCTGGAGGGGGCCCAAAACGGGAGGAAGCCACAGAGTGGCACAATGACTGGAGCGGGGCCCGGGCGGCAGCCAAAAGGTCAGGCGTGGCACAATGCCAGGGTGTGGAGGACTTTGGCGGGAAAAGGTCACAGCAGCAGCATGGGGTTTTAAGAGATTTTGGCACAAATGACATTCTTTGGAGGTGGCAAAACGGAGGAAGCCCACAGAGGGGGCACAATGACTGGGGAGCGGGGGGTTTTCCGGGCGGGCAGCAGCTTGAGGTCAGGCAGTGGCCTTTTGACACAGTTTGGGGGAAACATGGCACCCAGCCACAGCCAGTACCCATAAAGGGTCGACAGTGGCAAAAGGGGGAACACAGTTTTGGATGTCACGGCAACAGAAAACACCCGAGCAGCATGGGTCATAGAGTGGAACAATGATAGAGTGTTGAGGTGGGTGGCAATCCCGGGTCCCGGGTTTAAAGAGGGTGGTAGGCAGATGGAAAAAACGGGCCCAGCAGATGTGTGGCATCAGGCGGGTGGCGGATCAGAATGGGGGCCCGAGGCAGGTGTTTAAAACCCAGACTTCGCCAAAAGGCGGGGGGGTTTGGGTTTGGGGAAAAATTTTTGGGCCCGACCCACGCCTGATTAATTTTGACAAAGGTCGGGGTGTTCCACATTTCCCGTGGACAAGGGGTTTTTTTCCCCTTGGGGGAAAACGAGGGCCCCCGCCCCCACTGAAAAACCCGCTTGATGCCAAAATAGGGGCCGGGCGGACATTTCCCCCTGCAAACTGGGAAAGGGTTGGGGGCCAAACTTTCCATTTTGGGCCCTCCCCAGTAGCCCAGGGATTTTTAAAAACTGAGGTGGCGAGTGCTGCCCAAAGTAGGCCAAAACCCTTTTGGGTTCAGGGACTGCCCCAGGTCCTGCTGCTGTTTGCTGGGCTGGGACTGCCCTTTCCTCACTAGGGGGTAAAGGGAAGCTCTCATCAGGACTCCAGATTTTAAGGTTATATAAATTGGGAAGTGGTACTGCTCCTACCCCCCCCCCCCCCCCTTTCCCCTTTCCAGCAGCCGCGGCAGTAGAAAACGGGGAGGCTGAGGAAACCCCCCGGTCAGACCTGTCAGAGGGGGGGGAGTTTGCTGCAATAGGCAGGGGGCAATTAAATTTACGGGGGAAATTTTTCCCTATGTATTTGATTTTGGGTTTCCCTCTCAATAGCGGGGAAAAGGCTCCCTTTTTTGGGCCCGGTTTGCGGGGGGCCCAAATAGGGTGAAAGAGCCAAAAGGGTCCCCCTTTCTGCCGGATGCTGACTTTTCGGCTGCACTACCCGGCCCCAAAAAAAGCATGGTGCGGGGCCAAATTCCCACAAGTGACTCCGAGGGGTTTCCCTGCCCCCCTTTTTTCCAGGGGGTTATACTGCCACGGTGTTTGGGGGGTATCTCCCTCGTCTTCCTCATCTCCTTTTCCACCTCCTAAAGCTGCTACTGCTCCCCCTTTCCCCTTGTAAACCTGGGTAGAAAAAACCCCATTTCATTTCACCAGACAATGCTTTCGCTCCAATGTCCCCCTCCTCCCTCCCCCCTTTTTTCATCCCCCTAAAAAAAGGACTCTTTGTGGCCACGAGTGTAGTCGCCACTTTTCCCCAAAGCCCCTGCCCAGACGGGGATTTTTCAGCATCTGTTCCAGGACATGAAGCAGTGGAATGACTTTTATTCATCCCGAAAGTCCTGGCGCTGACAAATAACGTCGCCTTCTCGAATGGCCTCAAACAAAGGAAGTGTACGCTTTGAGCTGCCATGGTTTGGACATCAAATTTTCACGGGGGATTTACTTCTGTCTCCCAAAACACCCCAAAAAATCGTTAATGGCCTTTCTTTTTTTCAACAGTCGGCCCCAAAACATGTGCAGAGGGAAATTTCCCCAGGGGGGGAAAAACATCGCTTTCCAGAGTGTGTTGGGGGGGGAAATTTCCCCGGAAGGGAGGGTTTTCCCTTGGCTTTGTAGGGAATGGAAAAAAGGTGCATGCACAGTTTCCCTGGCCATTTTCAGAATGTTTAAAAGACGGTGGAAGACTTCGGGAAAACCTTTTCACAACCAGTTTTAAACACGTGCGCCATGCAGGGCGCATGGCCATCCCCCCTTTCGGGGCAGCGCGGACACCTGTTCCTCCCTTTGTCCGTAAACCAGGGTTTTCCGATTTGCATTTGGGGCGCAGGGGAAACCCCAACACATCGATTTCTTCCCTGCCTGACCCGGGGGGCAGTTCCCCCCCTGTGGATTTTCGTTCCCCGAGGAAAGGGCCAGGTGTGGGGAACTGCGTGCCCACCGCTTTTTGCCCTACACATGCCCCCCCCCGGGGTTATGATGGGGGAAATTCTTTGTGGAGGGCTAAAGAGGGTTGGTGTAGTGGAGGAGGAGGATGCGGAAATTGGCGAAAGGTGCAGCAGTTTGACAAGTGGGGGGGGGGAAAAGCGGCGTCCCCTGGTCCAAGTTTTTTGGTTGCTGGGCAAGGAACACTTTCCCCCAAAGTGGGCCTTTAAAGGGAACGCCCGCGCTGCCGTGCACCTTGGAACCAAACCGATAAGTTTAAAGGGATTTCCCCACCTTCTGTTTTCCCATATTTAGGGAAGTGCGGGGTACTGCCTTTTTGAAAAATTTAAAATTACGGGTTTTTTTTGGAAAACTCTCCCTCTCGGCTCGGGCACAAGCCATTAGTTCTCTGAATGGTGCGGGAGTCTACCTTTTGGAAAAGGGGGGGGACTGCAGTCCCAACAATTGGACAGGGGACACGGCCGGGGGTTGAAAAGGGTTACTCCCGGGCCCAGTTTTTAATTTCTGCCCCAGTTTTCTACATATCCCCATATTCGGCTTCCGGTGTCTTAGCAAAGAACTGCCAAAACCCCCCGAGTTTCGGGGTTTTTTTTTTTAAACCCCCAAAAACCCCCGAAAAAATAAAAGGAAAAAAAATGGGCCCCCCGGGGCTCCCCCTCCCCTTGGAGCCCCTGTCCCGGGGCCCAAATTTTTTGGGACCTGGGAAGTGTTTTTTTTTAACCCCGGGGCCGCTTGGCCCCCGCCCCTCACACTGCTGCTATTGCTGATCACGGCCCCAAAAAAGTACCCACTTGCGGGCTGGGCTGTGCCTGCCCCCGCGCAAGCCCGAGCCCTCTTCCTTTGACGAGGGAATGAACCCTTTGGGCCTAAACCCGGCCCCCAAAGTGCGGCCCGGCAAAACATCATATTTTAATTTTGTGTTTCTTTGGCATTGTTTGGTCCTAAATCCCCGGTTTTTGGGGTATGCTGAGGCTGACCTTCACAACATGCCTTTCCCATGCCACTCTCCACATCTATATTTTGGGGCCGGGCCAAACTGAAAGGGAAGCGGGGGAAAAGGGGGGCCCCATTTCTTCGCTCCCAAGAAAGCTGTTTGATTTGCCCCCCTTTAAAATTGTTCATCCTCCCCTATATAGTGGCGCGGGCCCCCCAAAACCAAATTTAGAGATCTTGGCTGAGGGAAACCCGGGTGGGACAAAGGGGGGGGGCTGAGGACAGGTTGGGGGGCCGCTGACCCGCTCCCCGGGCCATGCCCAAATAAAAGGGTTTTGTTGAGGGTTTTTCCCCCGACTCTTGGTGGGGTTGGGCAGACGTCATTGGGGGGGGAAAAGGGGGGTGAAACCTTTGCAACCAATCAAGAACCCCTTTGGTTGCTGAACAACACAGGGCCCCTGATGAAAGCGGCAAATTGTGGCCTCCCCCGAGTGACCCCTGCCCGGAGTTCCCGGGTGTGCTGCGACCTGGGCCGGGTTTCCCGGAAAGTTTTTTGCCACTTTCCCCGCAGGTTTCAGAGCCTGCCCCCTCTCGGGCTGACATACTGTTTGTTCTAAAAAGTACAGACAATGTTTGATGTGATATTGTATATGATAAATATACACCCTGTTTTTGGGCTCCAAAAGAACCCCGTAAAAAGCTTGGGTAAACCCCCTTTGGGTATAAATTGGCTCCACAAATGGCCAGGAAAAAAATTTTCTTTATGTGCCGGGTTTTAAAAAACCCCAATTTGGTTGTTTTTTGGGTTTTAAATAAAGTAAAAACACAAAAACAGGCTTAATTAACCCCTTTGGACATGAAAAAGGCTTAAAGGAAAAATTTTTTATATTTTGGCGTTTGGAAAAAAATGGTTTATTTTTTTCGCCCCAAACCAAACAAAAAAAACCTTAATTTAAACCCCCGGATGTTTTAAAAGCCCCCCCAAAGAATTGAGCCGCCCCAAAATAGTTTGCTTTTTTAGCGTGTTACAATTGGGTTTTTCTTTCAAACCCCACAACCAAAAGAACAGTTGGGAATTAACCCCTTTGGGTTGTGAATTAGGCTAAGGAAAAAATTTTTTATATTTTGGGGTTGAAAAAGACGGTTTTTTTTTGTAGCACACCCGAAAACCCAAGCTTAATTAACCCCTGTATGTTTAAAATTTCGCCCAAAAAATTGAGGGCCCCACAAAAAAAGTAGCTTTGTAGGTGTTTCCCAATTTTCGGGGTTTTTTACCGGGCCACCAAAAAGAGATTTAAATTGTAATTTAACCTTTTGCTTGTGAATTAGGGTCAGGAAAAATTTTTTTAAAAATTTTGGGTTGAAAAAGACGGTTTTTTTGGGGCAGCACCCAGCCCAAAAAAAACGCTTAAAATTTTCCCCTGGGGTAAATTTCGCCCAAAGAATTTAGCGCACAAAATTTGTAGCTTTGTAGCTGTTACAATTTGGTTTTTTTCTCGGGCCCCACAACAAGAGATACAGTTGTAATTAAACCCTTTCTTTTTTGAATTAGGGTTTCAGGAAAAAATTTATATTTTTTTGGCGTTGAAAAAAAAAGGTTTAAATTTTTGGGCAAACACACCAGCAAAACAAAGCTTAATTAACCCCTGGATGTAAATTTCGCCAAAAAATTTGGGCCCGCAAAAAAATAGTAGCTTTGTAGCGTTTTAAAATTCGTTTTTTCTACCCCCAAAAAACAAGAGATACAGTTGAAATTTAACCTTTGCTTGTAAATTTAGGCTACGGAAAAATTTTATTTTTTGGGCGTTAAAAAAGACGGTTTATTTTTGTCACACCCCCAGCAAAACAAGTTTAAATTTAAACCCCCCTGGAGAAAAATTGCCCCAAAGAATTGAGCCGCCAAAATAGTAGCTTTGTAGCTTTTTTAATTGCGTGTTTTCACCCACACAAAAGAGATCAGTTGAAATTTAACCCTTTCGCTTGGGGGAATTAGGCTAGGAAAAATTTTTTTATTTTGGGTTGAAAAGAGGTTTTCTTGGGGTCAGCCAACCAGCAAAAAATTTTAATTTAAACCCCCTGGATGAATTGGCAAAGAATTGAGCACCAAAAATGAAGTGGTTTTGTATTGTAAAACGCTTTTCTTTAAATGAAAAAAACGGGAACGGGCTTAGATCCCCCTTGGATTTGAAGTAATGCAGTTTGCAGTGGCCCACGGGATTTCAGATCCAATCCCCCAAAAAATTTAGAAAAGAACATTAAGGAACAGTCTTGAGACAAGCGAGAACCCAACAAAAATCCTATTAAAAAATCAATTCTTCAGAAAAGGCATCAGCCGCGGCAGCACCTTCCCCTAATGAGCAAGTGAGGGAGTGTGATTTCCCGGGCGTCGCGCCGGATTTATTAGTGCGGTGACGTCACAAAAACCCCCCGCCGGTCTCTGATTGGCAATCTCTGCACATGTCATGCGGGCTTTTGCCCTTTTCCTCCCAGAGTGCTTTGCCCCATGTAGCGCCTGTGTCGCAGCCATTTTTATCATCAAAAGCACACGTTAAACCCGGTACCCCAAAGTTGATTCGTTCCCGAACCGAATTTTTCCTGAATTCTAAACAATTCCACTTCGTTAGAATAAATTCGACATTTTAAATTACAATTTACCACACTGAACACATTGATCCCCTTTAAAACCCGTGGCTCAATATACATAAAGCTCTAACACAAAGTTCTATCTATAAAACTGCTAAATCCCACTAAGACCAAATACCCCCACACTATGACCACATATCACCAAAACACAGTGGCTGAATAATACCACCACATAGTGGCTGAATAATACCACCAATATTCTCACATAGGGGCTGAAAAAAAACCCCCCAAATCATGTACACATATCACCAAAAACCAATGATTAATAATACACCATACCATTACTGAATATAAACCATTATATTATGAACAATATTGCCGCCATACAATGACTATACAGGGGTAGGTACCAGTTGTACATAGGTGCCTTGCACACATATTAGTGATTACAATAAAGTTACATCCAGGGACTCACAGAAAAGTCTTGTCTGAGGAGATGTTCTCTTCTCTGATGAGTCGTTCTCTTTACCTTTTTTTTCTCCATCCAGCTCAGACCACCATGACAACATCTCCTGGCCACAAGTTTTCACTGTAGAATTTACCAAACATCTTAGACCCCTCACTTTCCAGCACCTCGTACCTCTGTACAAACTCCCCCTAATAAGTAGAAATATAGGTTCCCAGTATGTAGTTATATAGGCTTCCTATAGGTAGGTGGGTAAGTTTATTGGGCTTCTGTAGGTAGGTAGAAATATAGGTCCCCATAGCAATGTATATAGGTATATATATCAGCCGCCTGTTTGTAGGTCGGTATATAACCCCTGTAGATAGGTAGGTATTTAGCCCTATAGATAGCCACTATAAAGGTATAGAGCCCCCCAGAAGGTATCTATATAAGCCACTAGTAGGTATGTAGTTATAAAAGCCCCCTGTAAGTAGATATATAGGCCACCTGTAGGTAGGTAAAGGTAGTTATAGCCCCCCTAAGGTAGATCTATCCCCCCTGTAGTACGGTACAGCCCCCTGACAGTATCTGTATCCCCCCTGAAGCAAACTATAGTCCTCCTGTCGCTGAATATAATAAGTAAAAATAGTCCCTCTGTCTGGAGATATAGCACCTAAGGGTAAAGATAGCCCCCTTATAGGTAGATATGGCATATATGTAGGTAGTTATACCCAACTGTAGGTAAATATAAACCCCGTAGTTAAGTCTAAACCCCAGAATGAATATTTAGTGCCAATACTCCCGCAGCTAGCGCTGGGAGTTAGGCCTCATTCACACGGATTATTTCTCCGCGGATTGGCGCCGTACTCCGCGCCAGATTTGCGCTGCAGTACGGCGCCAATCCGTCGGAGTAATTACGGTAATCCACTGCTCTCATAGAGAACAGTGGATTCCGTCGATCCTCCCGCTCGGCGAATCCGCCACGGGGAGAGAAAGTGACATGCACATTATTTACGCCGCGTACGCGCCGTAGATAATGCAAGTCTGTGGGGCCCGCCCCCGTACCGCCCCTTAGACACGCCGGATTTGTGATCACACTCCTGCTCACCAATCCTTCGTGAATAATCCGTGTGAACACGGCCTTAATGTACAGCGAGACGTCATCACACTTCTTACTCCGGGAAACTGCTCCCGGCATCTCCTGGGCCAGAAGCCAGGAGACCCAGCATCACAGGTGGATTTCTGCAATGCTGCAATGCTGATGTGTATATATAGCGCTCATTAAATATTATATTTACAATAGAGGAAGGCAGCGACAATAATGAACTGACCCATGCCTTCTCTCTGAGAAGCAGCTGTACAGTTAGGGTGACATGCATGAAACTTATTGACGAGAGGCCAATTCTAAATCATTATAGAAGAGTGTAGAATGTGACAGTGTGTTAATCGCGGGTGCAGAGAGCGGCAGAGGAGAGGGCTAGAAGCAGAGGAAGCCATTGCTGAGGCTGTTTACTCTGGTCACGGCGGCTAACACTCTTATCAACCAAACCAAATTTATTAAAAACGAAAAATCTAAAAATCTTAAATACATTAGTGTCTATAGAGAAGAGGAGAAGAAACAGAGTACAAATGTAACTGTTCTTAACTATGATTGACAATGATAGCTACTTACAATGGGGATCATAAGTATTTGATACACTGGCGATTTTGCAGGTTTTCCCACCTACAAAGAATGGAGAGGTCTGTGATTTTTATCATAGGTACACGTCAACTGTGAGAGACAGAATAACAAAAAAATCCAGAAATTCACATTGTATGATTTTTAAATAATTAATTTGCATGAAATAAATATTTGATCACTTACAAACCAGCAAGAATTCTGACTCTCACAGACTTGTTAGTTTTTCTTTAAGAAGCCCTCTTACTCTGCACTCATTACTTGTATTAATTGCACCTGTTTGAACTGGTTACCTGTATAAAAGACACCTGTCCACACACTCAATCACCCTTCAACCTCTCCACTCTGGCCAAGACCAGATAGCTGTCTAAGGACACAAGGGACAAAATTGTTGACCTGCACAAGGCTGGGTTGGACTACAGTAGGCACCAGGCAAGCAGCTTGGTGAGAAGGTAAGAACTGTTGGTACAATTATTAGAAAATGGAAGAACCACAAGATGATGGTCAATCTTCCTCGGTCTGGGGCTCCATGCAAGATCTTGCCTCATGGGGTAAGAATGATTCAGAGAAAGGTCAGGAATCAGCCCAAAACTACATGTGAAGACCTGGTCAATGACCTGAATAGAGCTGGGACCACAATCTCAAAGATTACTGTTAGTAAAACACTACACCATCATTGAATAAAATCCTGCATTGAATAAAATCCCTCTGCTTACATCAGCACATGTCCAGGCTTGTTTGAAGTTCACCAATGAACATCTTGATGATCCAGATGAGTTTGATGAATTAGTGTTTTGAAATACACAGCCAGGGCAACTAAGGAGTGGCTCCGTAAGAAGCATTTCAAGGTCGTGGAGTGGCCAAGCCAGTCTCCAGATCTGAACCCAATTGAAAATCTTTGGAAGGAGTTGAAACTCAATGTAGACCAGCAACAGCCCCAAAACCTGAAATATCTGTAGAAGATATGTATGGAGGAGTGGGCCAAAATCCCTGCTGCGGTATGTGAAAACTTGGACAAGAACTACCGTAAACATCTTACGTCTGTAAATGCAAACAAAGGTTTCTGTACCAAATATTAAGTTCTGTTTTTCTATTGTATCAAATACTTATTTCATGCAGTAAAATTCATTTATTTAAAAATTATGCAATGTGATTTTATGGATTTTTTTTAGATTCTGTCTCTCACAGTTTAAGCGTACCTATGATACAAATTACAGACTTCTCAATTTTCTGTTGGTGAGAAAACTTGCAAAATCGCCAGTGTATCTAATAATTATTTTACTTGCAACTTTCTAACTCCAAATTGAGACTGAGAGTTCTTTAGGGGGGAGAGCATTGTGAAACAGTAAAAATAGAAACATTTAAAATGATTGACATTTATGAGCTTCTGTTCTTTCCCATAGAAACTAATACAGTTGAGTAAAATTTCTACCGAAAAATGAATTATGTTAATTATAACTTTTTGTTCAGATTTTAACATTTTTCATTTTTTCTATTTACAATCTTATAAATTATATCTTTTATACTTTTAGATTGTAATTACATTTTTATTCATTTACATGTAGGTCAGTGGATCAGGATTTTGCATGTTGTATTAAATTTTTGGAACATTTTATAGTTAAATTTTTTTTATTTTCCATTTCTAATAAATTAAATTAAACAAATTTTAATCTGTTTTTGACCAATGTTAAAAGTTTGCTTTCATGCTGTAGCCTTTTTTCTACATGCAGTAGCTGACACCCCAGGTCTCCTGGGACTTTAAAAGTGCCATCAAGATCACTACAATAGTTTCTATATACTAACATGCTATTTTAACAGCTTTAATTTCTAGCCTGCTGTAATGTTTAATAATTTTATACTATATCATTTATATTATTTTAAATGATATACCGCAATTTTCGCACTATCAGGCGCACCGGATTATAAGGCGCATTATCAAGGAGCGCCTGCTAAGTCGTCTAGGTTCATATATAAGGCGCGCCGGATTATAAGGCGCGGGGCTCCTACGCACAGAGCTGTACGTATCACCGCACGCGGTGACGCCCTTGACTACGGTGGCCGTATAGGCCATGCTGCATATTTCCGTGCCGTATTGCTGCCGAAGATTGCGGCCACAATACGGTCGGATTTACAATGGTCCCGCCACTTATTGTGCCGTATTTCACGTCGGAATCACCCCATGTAAAGAATGGGGATTGTAATTCCGTCGCGAAATATGTGCCACACTTAGTGACACTTATTTGCAACTGATTTGTAACGGATTTCGGAACGTATTTACGATCCGAAATCAGTTACAAATCAGTTGCAAATAATTGTCACTAAATTAGCTGTAAATACGTTCTGAACAAAGCCTAAAAACCCAAGTGAAGAATTGATTCATATATA
This sequence comes from Phyllomedusa bahiana, assembly GCA_025379985.1. Taxonomy (NCBI): domain Eukaryota; kingdom Metazoa; phylum Chordata; class Amphibia; order Anura; family Hylidae; genus Phyllomedusa; species Phyllomedusa bahiana. The sequence continues at coordinate 65,348 of JAODAL010013024.1, forward strand.
AGGCGCATCGGACTATAAGGCTCACTTTCGATTTCTGAGGAAATCATAGGCTTTTATGTGCGCCTTATAGTCCGAAAAATACTGTAATTTTATCTTAATTTTATATTATATCATTTTAGATTTATTCTATCTTATATAATTTTATATTAATTATGTATTATTTAATCTTACATTAATTTTATATGATTGAATTTGATATTGTCTTATAATTAACAGTTTAGATCACTTTAGTGGTTTTATTTTTGGAAAGAATTGGTATTTCTTTGCCTATTAGCTAAATCTATGACCCGCAGTAGAACAGGCTCCTAGATTCAGGCGCATGCTACTCTACTAATGCATGCAAAAAATGCAGTCTGAGCGCCAAAATACATGTCGCCCCTTGTGTCCTAACTTCCATGTGGATGTTAATTGGACGTGTACTACCTATATAAACATAGTTGCAGACCTAGCACATACCTTTATGGGAAAAGTATTTTGTTGTTTCAGTGGCATCTTTCAGCAAGATGATGCACCCTACCACGCTGCTATATTTATTCAGGAATGATTTGAGGAACATAAGAGAGCATTCAAGATGTTGACTTGTCCTCCAAATTTCTAAGATCTCAATCCCATTGATCATCTGTGGACTGTGCTAGAAAAAAGTCTATTCCTTTGAGGTACCACGTTATAGCTTACAAAACGTTAAGAAATTGCTGCTGGAGTAATATTCAGGAAAAGCTGAAGAAAAGTGCAGATAAATCCCTGATATAAATATAGTCCAAAGCACTCTAGACCTAAAATGGGACAAAGGTTTAACGTCCAATAGGACAACTACCTTAAGAACACTTCTAAGATACCATAGGGGTGGCTGAAAGACAAGTCTGCGAATGTCTTAGGGTGGTACCGCCAAAGCTCTAATTTGAGCCAGATCCAACATTCCTGGGGAAGGAACTACCTGATAGATTGTAACGGGAACGTATAGAGAAAAAATGGAAAAACTTCCCAGATAGTGCTGAGCCAAGATTATAGTGAAATACCAAAAAAGAGTTGAGGCTGTTATCTCTGCAAATGGTGCCTTAAAAAGTACTGAGAAAAGGATGTGAATACTTTTGTAAATGATGTTTCGGATTTGTTTCAGTTTCGTTTTTAATAAATTTGCAGGAATCTCTAGAAACCTGATTTTCATTTGCCATTTCTCAAAGGCATTTATATGTAATTTCTAAAGAACATTTAATATGAATAACACATTTGGCTAAACTCTAGTAGTATCAGTTGTTTATTCTGCATTTGGCAACTCATTTACCGTCTTCAAAAAATTAAAAAGTAAATTCCAAATAAGGATTCAGCTGTTAAAATCTCTATGGCCTTGTTTATACACTTTTTTGTAGTGCTTCTTCCTCTAAAATGGCACATATTTTTCAATATATATTTTGGGGTTTTTCTGTCTATTTCGCCAATAAAAATTATATGATTTAAAGATTGTGTGATTTGATGATTCTTCTTTGACTTTGATAAAAACATAGCAAACATACATTTACACATTTACTTTTTTTAAGCAGGAAAATAAAACAATAGGAAAAAAAAACAAACTGCCTGAATTAGCATTACACCTATAGCATGCTGCATTTGAAAAAAAAGTCATGAACCTAAAAATGCCCCAAAGTCAAAGAAAAAAAATATGAAGAATAAAGAAATGTTTTTAGTACATTTCATAATTTTTGACTTCCAGATAACATCTGGCCACAGATGTTGGCTAAGTTTTTAGCCAAAAAAGAAGCAGAAAAAACTGAAAGATTGCCACATAAATGCTATGTGTGACACCAGCCTGAAAGTTATTTTCTGAAGTAGTTGTTGGATGTCCATTAATTCCTACCAGATGTTTGTAGTTCTATTGAATATCCACAGGACTATTTACAGATAAGGAATAGCTCTTCATGGCATGCATGCAAATCATAGTGAAATCTTGTATTAAATAAAATTTTACAGCACCTCAAAGGTGATGCTTTGTCCCACTAGTCCAATTCGGCAAATAATGTTAAAATTTGCTTCTCATCCCTTTCGACTAAAGGAAATTCTCAAGAAGAAAAAATTTAGACAAATCTGCATCACAATTTTACAACTAACCGAGCAAATTTTAAAATCAAAACTATGCCAGCTGCATTAATTTGTATTAATCTTCAACAGTTGCATCACTATCAGGATTAGATCCCACTACCCACAGGAAGGAGAACCACATGAAGGAGTTAATTATAGGAAATCGCTTAGACACTCTTTTGTGTCCCTTGTCTGCGTGACATTGATGGGACCAGATTCCACTTCCTCACAGCTGAATCACACAGACTATACATTGAGATCCAGACATATCCTTAAACTGTCCACACCCAGGAACACAAACACTGACACCATCTATGAAGATGTTAGTGATAGAACTGATTGCTTCCGGTAACATGCACCAGCAACCAGGCTCTGACCAGCCCACAGTGGGACAGAGGAAACCTCCACTGAGCATGGCAGACCTAGAGCTTCTTTTAAACATGCTTGGGAGAGACAGAGAGGCAGAGAGAAAAAGACAAAAAGCAAGAGGCAGAGTATAAGAGGCATATACAATAGTTGTAGGGTGGACCCCCAGAATCTTGCTTTATGCACCCCAGTCCGACACCGTCAGCAACCACTTTCTTTGGGACAATAAGGCAAAACTGTTAAAGTACAATACTTACAAAAATTAAGAACAAAAGGCTTACATAAAAACAAGTAAAAACAATATTGAAATAAAAAGGATTAGATAAAGAATAACAACCTTGGATTAGTAAGAGATCCTGTTGAGGAATGAAGCTTGACAAAAAAAAACGACACAAGTCCTACAACAATGGTTTTCTCTCTTGGCTTTGGCCCCTTATGTGTGCTTGACAAGACAAACACTTAAATAAGGAGAGGTGTCAAACAAGCCGGGTTTAGAGCCATAAAGAAGAGTAGTACAAAATCGTGAGACAGAGGATAAATATATAATGAAGCTGAAGTCCAGAAAACAGAGTAAACAATACAAACAGGAACGCAGGTAAGGGAGCCAGGAAACAGCAAGAATCACAGGCAAAAAGGAAAAGAAAGGGCAGGTTTTAAATAGTCCGCCTCAGCCATGTATTGGACTGAGGAGAAATCAATCAGTGTTGCTCAAAGCCAGGCTGAGGCTGGGCACAAAATCAAAGGGGTGACGCGCTAACAGTGCCCGTCTTTTTGAGTGGCCACTTTGGTACTAGATGCCTGGTTAAATATGGAACCTCTTGTGAAATTCCCACACAAAGGGCGACATGTATGAATCTCGCCATGTCGGAGCGCACGTTTTCGCCAGTTTTCTGGCGAAATTTGCGCCTCATACATGCGGTGTAAAGTCCGCCGTACCTCACCAGTGTGTGAGGCGCAGTGCGGGACTTAGGCGCTGTGCGGGACTGCGCCTAAGATTCGCCGCCCGACGTAGTGCGATCATACATGCGGTTAAAAGTCCGCCACGCCTCGCCAGTGTGTGAGGCGCAGCGCGGGGACTTAGGCGGAGTGTGGGATGGCGCCTCATATTCGCCGCCCGAGGAGGTGCGCTCATACATCACTTTCCAAAGATCTAGAACGGCGCTACATCGGGAATTTGGATATTGGAAATTGCCGGGAAATACAGTAATTCAAATTCTGTAAGCGCTTCTCATTGGTCGGCAGAAACCAGCCAATCAGAATAGGAGCGACAGTGACCCATTAAAACCTATGAAGAAGTATTGACCAATTAAATTCAAAGGCGGGACAGTTCAAAATACAGTAAAAATGCAGAAAAGAGCTGATTGGTTGAGCTAGCGGGGGCTTGGCAATCCTGGCCAATCAGAATTGGAGTGACAGTGACCCATTATAACTAGAGATGGGCGAATTAATTCTAACGAAGTGGAATTCGTTTAGAATTTCAGGAAGTCTGGGGTACTTTGCGTGAACGAAGTGTGCTTTTAATTGATAAAATGGCTGCGAGCACATGGCGTTACATGGGGCAAAGAACTCTGGGAGGAAGAAGGGCATAGCCTACATGACATGTGCAGAGATGAAGCCAATCAGAGACCGGCAGGATTCTGTGACGTCACCGCACTATATAAGTCCGGGCGCGACACTGGGAGCCCATACCGCTCTCACTGTACTGAGTAGGGAAGGTGCTGCCACGGCTGCTTATGATATCTCTTACTAAAGAACTCGTTTTTATACAGCGATTTTTGGGGGGTGTCAGAGCTTGTCTCAGAGACTGCTTCTTTTACGTTCTAATTCTGATTTTGTGGGGTATTGGAACTGAAGTCCATTGTGCGTCCAATGCAGCTGCATATATTGTACATTTTAATGCTAACTGCTCACAGCACATTGAATATCCAAGGGTTATCTAAGCCTGTTCCTGTTGTATTCATTTAAAGAAACAGCATTTTTACAATCCAAATTCTTTTGCACAATTTACATCGAGGGGTTAATTAAGCGTTGTTCTGCTGTTGTGGTCACTAAAAGAAACTGACTTTTTCACTGCCAAAAAAGACATTTTTCCTGTAGCATTATTCATAACCGAAGGTTGATTACAAGTTTTTTTGTTGTTTTGTACTGTAAAATACACGCCATTTTAACACGCTACAAAGCTGTTAATTTTTGGTTGCTCAATTCTTTTGCGCAATTTACATCCAGGGGTTAATTAAGCGTTGTTCTGCCGTTGTGGTCACTAAAAAAACGTTCTTTTTCACCACCAAAAAAGACATTTTACCTGTAGCATAATTCATAACCGAAGGTTAATTACAAGTTTTTTGTTGTTGTGTACCGTAAAATACACGCCATTTTAACACGCTACAAAGCTGGTAATTTTGGTTGCTCAATTTTTTGCGCAAATTACATCCAGGGGTTAATTAAGCGTTGTTCTGTCATTGTGGTCACTAAAAGAAACGTTCTTTTTCACCGCCAAAAAATAAATTTTACCTGTAGCATAATTCATAACCGAAGGTTAATTACAAGTTTTTTGTTGTTGTGTACCGTAAAATACACGCCATTGTAACACGCTACAAAGCTGGTAATTTTTGGTTGCTCAATTCATTTGCGCAATTTACATCCAGGGGTTAATTAAGCGTTGTTCTGCCGTTGTATTCACTAAAAGAAACGTTCTTTTTCACCGCCAAAAAAAGACATTTTACCTGTAGCATAATTCATAACTGAAGGTTAATTACAAGTTTTTCTGTTGTTGTCTACCGTAAAATACACGCCATTTTAAATCAGTACAAAGCTGGTAATTGTTGGCAGCATATTTCTTTTGCGCAATTTACATCCAGGGGTTAATTAAGCGTTGTTCTGCTGTTTTGGTCCCTAAAAGAAACATTCTTTTTCACCGCCAAAAAAGAAATTTTGCCTGTAGCATAATTCACTACCAAAGGTTAATTACAAGTATTTCTGTTGTTGTGTACCATAAAATACACGCCATTTTAACACGCTACCAAGCAGGTAATTTTTGGCAGCACATTTCTTTTGCGAAATTTACATCCAGGGGTTAACTAAGTATTTTTCTCCAGTTGTACTTAGTAAAAGAAACGTTCTTTTTCACACCAAAGAAGAAATTTTGCCTGTAGCATAATTCATATCCGAAGGTTAATTAAGCCTGTTTGTGCTTTTATATTCAGTAAAATACACAATGTTTTTAAACGGCACATACAAGTAAATTTTTCCTGGCCATTTGTGGAGCGAAATTTATATCCAAGGGTTACCCAAGCTTGTTACTGGGTTCATTTGGAGTCAATACAGGGTGTGTATTTATCATTATACAGATATCTTCATCAAACAGTGTCTGTACATTTTAGAACAAACAGTATGTCAGACAGAGGTAGCAGGCTCTTCACTTGCGAGTGGCACAAACATTCCTGGAGCAGGCCCAGGTCGCAGCACAGCAAGGGGACGTTGCAGCAGGGGTCACTCGGTGAGGCACAACTGCCGCTGTCATCTAGCGGCCGTGTGTTGTTCAGCAACCCAATGGTTCTTGATTGGTTGACTAGGTCATCCACTTCCTCCCAGATGACATCTGACAACTCCAGCCAAGAGTCGGTGGAAACGTCAGACACAATCCTTAGTTGGCATGGCCCTCAACCCGCCTCTGTCCCATCCAATTCCCTCAGCCAGAGGTCTACTATGTGGTCTGGGCTCAGCACCACTATATAGCGAGGATGAACAATTTGAGGAGGGCAGTCAGCAGCTACTTGGCAGCGAAGAAATGGGGCCAATATCCCCTGCTTCTTGCAGTAGGCGGCAAAGTATAGATGTGGAGAGTGGCATGGGAGGTCATGTTGTGAGGGGTCAGCCTCTGCATACCAAGACTGGTGATGAGGACAGCAGTGACGATGAAACACAAATCGATGATGATGTAGCCGACCGCACTTGGGAGCTGGGCGAAGCAAGGGCTTCATCATCGTCAGGAGAAGAGGGCGTCAGCTTGCGCGTCAGGCAGCGGCGCAGCCAGCAAGTGGGTTGTGTGGCCGTGAGTCAGCAGGGGAGCAGCAGTGTGAGGTCAGGAGCCAAGCGGCCACGGGGTAGAAAACCCGCTTCGCAGGTCCAAGAAAGTAGCGGCACAGGGGCTCAGCGAGGCAGCGGCGGCAGTAGTCACTCAGTGCGGAGCGTTGGCGGTAAAATCCGATACTCGGCAGTGTGGCAGTTCTTTGCTAAGACACTGGAGGAGCCGAATATGGGTATATGTAGAATCTGTGGGCAGAAAGTGAAGCGTGGCCAGGGAGCTAACGTTGGCACCACGGCCCTGCGTCAACACATGCAGCGTCACCATCCGGTGGCCTGGGAGAAACGTGGCTCAGATGTGGTGGTTCATCCTGCTGCCGCAGCAACAGCAGCATCAGCGCCCAGTGGCACGCATGCCATTGCAGCCAGTCAAGGCTCACCACCTCTGCAGAAGGTAGCTGTTTCTCTTTGCAATCATCTCCCGGTCCAGATGCTCCTGCTCCTCACTACTCATGGCACCAGCAGTCGTTCAGCGAGGCGATTGCAAAGAGACAACAGTATATGTCCAACCATCCTAAAGTGCAGAAGCTGACCGTGCTCCTGTCCAAGTTGTTGGGACTGCAGTCCCTCCCTTTCCAAATGGTGGACTCTGCACCGTTCAGAGAACTAATGGCTTGTGCCAAGCCGAGATGGGGAGTTCCAAGCCGTAATTTCTTTTCCAAAAAGGCAGTACCAGCACTTCATAAATATGTAGAACAGAAGGTGGGCCAGTCTTTGAGCTCATCGGTTTGTTCCAAGGTGGCACGGCAGCGCGGGAATGTCTGGAGTTGTAACTACGGTCAGGCCAGTACATGTCCTTTACGGTCCCACTGGGTGTTAATGTGCTTCCTGCCCAGGCACACCAACAACTTGGACAGGAGACGCCATTTTCTCCTCCACGTTGTCAAACTGCGGCTTCTGCGCCAAAGTCCGTCTCCTCCTCCACCCCCACCACCATCTCAGCCTCCACAAGTACTGCTCCATCATACCACATGTGTAGGGCACAGCGGTGTCACGCAGTTCTACACCTGGCTTGCCTCGGCGAACGAAGTCACACAGGGGAGGAACTGCTCCGCGTCATGCAGCAAGAAATCGATGTGTGGCTTTCTCCGCGCCAACTGCAAATCGGAACCATGGTGACGGACAATGGGAGGAACATGGTGTCCGCGCTGCACCGAGGAGGGATGGTCCATGCGCCATGCAGGGCGCACGTGTTCAATTGGTTTGTGAAAAAGTTCCTGAATTCTTCCACCGATCTTCAGAAGATTCTGAAAATGGCCAGGAAAACTGTGCATGCACTTCATCCTTTCCCTACAAAGCAGGAACAACCTCCTATAATTGCAGTGGCAGAACGGCCTCCCCCAACACACTCTGATATGCGAAGTTTCCACCCGTTGGAATTCCAGCCTGCACATGTTGGACCGATTGTATGAACAGAGAAAGGCCATTAACGATTTTTTGATGCCCAGGGGGACAGGAGTACTCCCCTGTGTAACTTTGATGTCAGCCAGTGGCTGCTCATGCGTGACACCTGCCGTTGTTGAGGCAATTCGGAGGGCGACGTTATATGTCAGTCGCCAGGACTACGGGATGAATAACGTCATTCCACTGCTTCCATGTCCTGGAACAGATGCTGAAAAATCTGTTGGGCATGGGACTGGAGAGTGGCAAACTACATCTCGCGGCCACATGAGTCCGGTGGGGACTGAACTGGAGGAGGAGACATTGGAGCAGAAGCATTGTCTGGTGAAATGAGTGGATTTTCTACCCAGGTGGACAAGAGAGGAGGAGCAGGAGCAGCTGGAGGAGGTAGATGGAGATGATGAAGACGAGGCAGAAAGACCCGCAAGCACCGTGGCAGTATACAGTGGAGATGGAGGCAGGGAGCCCCTCGGAGTCACTTAATGCAGATGGCCTGCAGCATGCTGATTTGCCTGGCTAGTGACAGCCGAGTAGTCACCATCCTGAAGAGGGATGACTTCTGGCTCTCCACCCTATTGGACCCTCGCTACCGGTCCAAAATGGGAGCCTTTTTCCCAGCTGCTGAGAGGGAGGACAAACTCAAATACTCTAAGGAAATCCTCTGTAGTCAGTTGGCCGCTGCCTATGTGTGGCATCATCCCTCCTCTGACAGGTCAGACTGGGGGATTCTTCAGCGCTCACGTAGTACTGCCGCGGCTGCTGGAGGAAGGTGGGGGGGGGTAGGAGCAGTACCAGCTCCATCAGAAGCAACCTGTCTGGAGTCACTGAGTCCTTCACCCGCCTAGTGAGGAGGGCATTCGCCAGCAGCAGCAGCAGCAACAGGACCTGGAGCAGACCCTGAACCAACAGGTGGTGGCCTACTTGGACAGCACTCTGCCACCCCAGTTAGAAAATCCGCTGGACTACTGGGCAGCCAAACTGGATGTGTGGCCGCAACTTGCCGAGTTTGCAGTGGAGAAGCTGTCCTGCCCGGCCAGTAGTGTGGCATCAGAGCGGGTGTTCAGTGCAGCGGGGGCCATCGTTATCCCAAGGAGAACCCGCTTGTCCGCGGGAAATGTGGAACGACTGACTTTTGACAAGATGAATCAGGCGTGGATCGGCCAGGATTTCCACACACCAATGCCAGACTACATCAGCCATGACGCCTCACCTAAACTGTGAGAAATGAGTCTGGGTTCAAACTACCCGCCTCAGTCACTATTCTGATGGCCTGATGCCACACATCTGCTGCCAGTTTCTCCATCTGCCACCAACCATCTTTACCAGGGACTGGTATTACCACCCACCTCCACACTCTGTCATTGTGCCACTCTATGACCTCATGCTACTGCTGCTGCCATGCCCTCCACACTGTCATTGTGCCACTCTGTGGCCTACTCCTGTTTTTGCCACCTCCAGAATGTCATTGTGCCCCTGTCTGACCTCATGCTTTCTGCTGCGGCTTGCTGCCATGACCTCCACACTCTGGGCATTGTGCCACTTGTGGCCTACTACTGTTTTGCCACCTCCAGAATGTCATTGTGCCACTGCCCGACCTCATGCTGCTGTTGTGGCTGTTGCCGTGCCCCCCACACTGTTCATTGTGCCACTCTTGTGGCCCTACTCCTGTTTTGCCACCTTCAGAATGTCATTGTGCCACTGCCTGCCCTTATGCTGCTGCTGTAGCTGCTGCCGTGCCCTCCACACTCTGTCATTGTGCCACTGTCTGACATCATGCTGCTGCTTTGGCTGCTGCCGTGCCCTCCACTCTCTGTCATTGTGCCACTCTCTGACCTCATGTTGCTGCTGCCGTCACCTCCACACTCTATCATTGTGCCACTCTGTGGCCTACTACTGTTTTGCCACCTCCAGAATGTCATTGTGCCACTGTCTGACTTCATGCTGCTGCTGTGCCTGCAGCCGAGACCTCAACACTGAGTCATTGTGCCACTCTCTGACCTCATGCTGCTGCTGCCGACACCTCCACTCTCTGTCATTGTGCCACTCTGTGGCCTACTACTGTTTTGCCACCTCCAGAATTTCATTGTGCCACTGTCTGACCTCATGCTGCTGCTGTGGCTGCTTCCGTGCCCTCTACACTGCGTCATTGTGCCACTCTGTGGCCTACTCCTGTTTTTGCCACCTCCACACTCTGTCATTGTGCCACTCTGTGGCCTACTCCTGTTTTTGCCACCTCCAGAATGTCATTGTGCCACTCTCTGACCTCATGCTTCTGTGGCTACCTCCGTCACCTCCACACTCTGTCACTGATGTTGCCACCTGAGCCCTCAGCTTGTTTTTTTCCAGCTGTCGCTGCCATGACTTTATCAGGCTACATTCCCGCTTCAGTTTTTGTGGTCAGTTTTGACCTCTTAAGTGCCCAGGGAATTTTATAGTGAAGCGAATCTAAGAGCGGCGGCAGTCATATGCGTGTCTTACTAAAACACAACATTGTATGAAGACCAAACCAAGCTCCCTCTGCATATTTAAGTATGGCACAACGTTCTACAGCACCCTGCAGGCTCTGTGCAGCCTGGAAATATCTGTTTTTCAATGCAATTCATCCCAAAGCAATTCGGACCGAAACGGATTTTGTCGGAAAATTCGGCGAAGTCACCGAATCGAATTTTTGAGAAATTCGCCCATCTCTAATTATAACCTATGGAGAAGTATTGACCAATCAAATTCAAAGGCGGGACAGTTCAAAATACAGTAAAAATGCAGAAAAGAGTTGATTGGTTGAAGTAGCGGGGGCTTGGCTATCCCAGCCAATCAGAGCGCGAGCTACTTGTCCCATTGTAGTCTTTGGCCAGATCAGGGCAATGAAATCTCGGCTCTCAGCTCCGTGCGACATGGAGTATGATGAAATGCGACATGGAGTACTAGAATATTTCCCATAGACAGTAATAACTTTCAGGGCGCCCTTCTATCGCGCCCTTCTTGCTCCACTCAAAATAGATGCACTACATATGATTGGTGGATTCATATCTGCCGCCTGGGCTCAACCAATCAGCTCTTTTCTGCCTTTTTTACTGTATTTTGAACTGTCCCACCTTTGAATTTGATTGGTCAATAAATCTCCATAGGTTATAATGGGTCACTGTCGCTCCTATTCTTATTGGCTGGTTTTTGCCGACCAATGAGAAGCGCTTAAAGAATTTGAATTACTGTGTTTCCTGGCAATTCTCTATATCTCAGTTCCTGATGGTGCGCCGGTCTCGGCGACAAGCGCGTTGTTAGGGATTTGATTGATTTATGTTTATAGAAGGTTTTTTAGCTCTTTTTCAGATAATATTTGACACTTATTAAAAACGGCGCTGAAAACCGAGATTTCATTGCCCCGATCTCTCCATAGACTACAATGGGACAAGTAGCTCGTGCTTTGATTGGCTGTGATAGCCAAGCCCCCGCTAGCTCAACCAATCAGCTCTTTTCTGCAATTTTACTGTATTTTGAACTGTCCTGCCTTTGAATTTGATTGGTCAATATTTCTCCATAGGTTATAATGGGTCCCTGTGGCTACTATTCTGATTGGTCAAGATTGCCAAGCCCCCGCTAGCTCAACCAATCAGCTCTTTTCTGCATTTTTACTGTATTTTGAACTGTCCCACCTTTGAATTTGATTGGTCAATATTTCTACATAGGTTATAATGGGTCCCTGTTGCTCTTATTCTGATTGGACATGATTGTCAAGCCCCCGCTAGCTCAACCAATCAGCTCTTTTCTGCATTTTTACTGTATTTTGAACTGTCCCGCCTTTGATTTTGACTGGTCAATATTTCTCCATAGGTTTTAATGGGTCACTGTCACTCCTATTCTGATTGGCTGGTTTATGCCGACCAATGAGAATAGCTTACAGAATTTGAATTACTATATTTCCCGGCAATTTCCACGATCCTAATTCCTGATGTAGCGCCGTTCTAGATTTTTGGAAAGTGATTTATTTTTTAATTAAAGAAGGTTTGAGCTCTTTTTCTGAAAATGTTTTACACCTAATAAAAGCGATTTTTTTGGAATCATACTCCATGCCCCACGGCGCTGATAGCCGAGATTTCTTTTGCGATCTTCTATATGTTTCCTTTCATCTTACGTTCTCGCTTCACTTCGCCTCCGCCGGATCATTTAGACCAGTATCAACCAGGTATGCCTGTCGGAGCTGGCGAGCGCTGCAATGCGCCACACTTTGCCGACCCGCGATCATACATGCCTCGGAGTTTTCAAACGCGCCGCGTCCCGTCCCAGAACGCCCATACCGCGCCCATAACACGCCCCTTCATGTGAGGCGCATCGGAAAGTGGCGAAGCCTTGCGCCTAACATCGCATCCCTGCATCCGACAGGGGATTCGGGCCGGGGAGGCGCAGAATATGCCAGAAATCGGGCGCAAATCCCGATCATACATGTCGCCCAAAGTAATTGACATGAACTGAAGAGGCTAGTACTCATTTTTGCTCCTGTGGTCCATGCTAGGTGGATTTAAACCACTCGGACTGGTTATCAATACAGTAACATCTAAGATATTGCTCAAGAGTCTTGGTTAACCACTCTGTCTAACCATTGGTTTCAAGATGAAAAGCTTATGAAAAAGATAACTCAACTCCGGGTTTTGCATCAAAATTCCTCCAAATCTTAGCCACAAAGTGCACACCCCTGTCAGAAGCAATGTTCTTGGAAATGCCTTGTAAATGAACAATGTGATAAATAAATAATTTAGCCAGAGTTTTGGAATTTGGGAGCTGAGACAAAAAAAGAAAATAACACATTTTACTAAAATGGTCAACCACAATCCAGATACCGTCTTACTCTCTGTAAGGGGTAAATCAGTGATATAGTCTATGGATAAAAGGGACCATGGCCTTTGAGTGATAGACAATAGTGATGAGCGATTACGTTGACTATCGTCATCGGGTCGATAGTCGATATCGGCAATTATCAAGACGATTTACGATAGTCGATAATAGATTATCGCCGATGACCATTAAAGTCTATGGGAGAGGAACAACACCTTCATTCTTACACCCAAACAGGGCTGGAGAAACTGGAATTAACATCCACAACAGTCAAATGGATACATGCTACATCTTAGGCAACACACTTAGGTTATAAAAGCCACAGAAAAAAAGTCACAGACCATTCACTATCCCGGTCTTGTACCACAGCTTGACCCTTAAACCTGCAGGACCCACAAATTAAAAAGTGCCAGAAGGCAGTATTATTTGAACCATCATTTTACTTGAACTGGACATTGACTATGCCTGCCCTGGAATGCAGCATGACCCTTAAACCTGTCTGACCCACAGATTAAAAAGTGCCAGAAAAAGGAGTCTTTGAACCACCATTTTAGTTGAACTGGACATTGACTATACATGTCCTGTAACACAGCATGACTCTCAAACCTGCATGACCCACAGATTAAAAAGTGCCGGAAAAAGGAGTCTTGAACCACCATTTTAGTTGAACTGGACATTGACTATACCTGTCCTGGACCGCAGTATGACCATTAAACCTGTCTGACCCACAGATTAAAAAAGTGCTGGGAAAAGGATTTTTTGAACCACCATTTTAGTTGAACTGGACATTGACTATGCCTGTCCATGACCGCAGTATGACCATTAAACCTGTCTGACCCCCAGATTTAAAAAGTGCCGGAAAAAGGAGTCTCTGAACCACCATTTTAGTTGAACTGGACATTGACTATGCCTGTCCAGGACCGCAGCATGACCCTTATACCTGTCTGAACCACAGATTAAAAAGTGCCGGAAAAAGGAGTCTTTCAACCACCATTTTAGTTGAACTGGACATTGACTATATCTGTCCTGTACCGCAGTATGACCATTAAACCTGTCTGACCCACAGATTAAAAAGTGCTGGGAAAAGGAGTCTTTTAACCACCATTTTAGTTGAACAGGACATTGACTATACCTGTCCTGGGTAACCTACATCTGTTCAAGTCTTCCTGTACCCCTCTTGTACAATTCAGAGGAATATCTGTATCGGCTATTTTGTGATGACAGTTTTTTAGTAGTTTATATTCTAGAAAACACATTTTTAAAATAGGGAGGGAATCCCACCACATCTTTGTTTCTCTTTTTTTAAATGTATTAAATGGGTTGTCCACTACAGGGATTGCTAGCTCTGTTAAAGATCTTGCAAAAAAAAGGTCTTTTTGCTATCAGCGTGTCCATACAATGTCCTACCTATTCCTGTTTTTTGACAGCCCTCATCACCCTTGAGCCATTTTTGACAATTGGTGAAGACCATATGTCGTTAGTAACCACATTTTTTACAAATACCGACTGTAGTTTAGCTGCCTTTCACAGCAAATGCCCTCAAAAATTCAAAACATGACCCTTGAGCCACTTTGGAACACATTGGTGAAAGACCAAATGTCTGTTAGAAAAACATTTTTTTATAATAGGACTGTAGTATAGCTGCATTTCACAGAAAACTGCCCCCAAAAATTCAAAAAAATGGACCCTTGTGTATTTAGAACCAATTGTGTAGTACATTAATGTCTGTTTGAAACAACATTTTTTTTATTAATAGGACCTGTAGTATTAGATGCATTTCACAGCAAATGCCCAAAAAATTCAAAATGACCTTTTTAAGCCAACTCTTTTGACTCCAATTGTTAAGCACAAATGTCTGTTAGAAACAACATTTTTTTATATACGGTCTGTAGTATAGCTGCATGTCCAGCAAAATGACACCACAAAAATCTCAAACACTGTCCATTGAGCCCACTTTTGACAATTGTGAAGAACAAATGTGTTAGAAAAAATTTTTTTTTATAATAGGGACCTGTAGTATTATAGCTGCATTTACAGCAAAATGCCCCAAAAATTCAAAGCATGACCCTTGAGCCACCTTTTGATCAATTGTGAAGAGCAAATGTTGTTAGAAAAAGAAACCACATTTTTTTAGATTGGACCTGTAGTATTGCTGCATTTCATAGCAAAATGCCCCCAAAATTCAAAACATTGGATCCCTTGAGCCACTCTCTTTTGACAATTGTGAAGAACATAATGTCTGTTAGAAACACTTCTTTAGAATAGGACCTGTAGTATTGCTGCTTTTAAAGCAGCGATGACCCATAAAAAATTATAAAATTGATAAAAATGACTTCTCAGCCACGTTAAAAATTGTTGAGGAGCGAAATGTCACTTAAATAGCCTCACTTTTGTTCTACATAAAGGGACCATGGTTATAGCTTGTATTCTCACATCACCATGACCCCAATAAATTTTAAAAATGCTATCTCGCTCTGTTAAAAATTTGTGGAGGGAGAAATGGCCACTTAGATGCCAACATTCTGTTCCAAAGTCCATGATTATAGATGTATCTCAGCACCATGACACCAAGCCATTTGGACAATGCGAAAAATTCTAAAGATGAAGTGAGTAATTGGAATTACGGGTTTTGTCATGAATCCTTGGTGGTCTTTTACGTTTCCTCACAGCAAATAAAAAGCAAAATGAACTTTTGGGAACTGAGAATATAAATTTTGCCGTAAGAAATGATATTTCAAAACATTTTTCAAGAGGACCATTTCTGTTTGAAGTGGAATGTGAGAAAGTAGGACCGGGGCAACTATTTGGTGACCTCCGCAAGTGGTGCCCAACATCATCAGAGTATCATGCTGATTCATCTTGATGAAAGTCAAAACGTTCCACATTATCTGTGGCAAGCAGTTGCGTTTGTCTGTAATGACTCTCCAGCTGTGATGAAGGTCCGCTCAGATTATGACGGCTGTTGCTGGCAGGCAACACCTCGTTCATCCATCATCCATTTTTTGGATACCCAGAAGTCAATTGGTTCCGGAACCACATCCAAAAACATCCGATGTTGGAGCGCAGATCAGTCGTGCACCATGATCTTTAGGGTCTGTGTGTTGGATGTGTGTCTGCATCACATGCGTTGGTGAGGTGGTAAATAAAGATTGCCAGAGGTTCCACCCATTAGGCCTTCTGCCAATCATTGCCTGCGTTGTGCCGGTCATGCGGATACTTGGCACTCTACTGCTGTCACGTCGCTGACGTTTGTTCCACCGTGACATTTGAAGAACGTTGGAAGCTGACGAAAAGATTGTCTCCAGTTGATCCTCAGCAATGGTCACCATTCACTGCATTTTACTCTCTATTTGGCGTGGGTGGAAGGAAAAGGCTGAGTTTGGTTTTGTACCGGGGTTCCAGGGGGTGGCCACCCAGTAATTGTAGTTCATTTTGGATGGACCTTAATGCGAGGATCATGTTGGTGGAAATGGAGCATCAAGCACTCATGTTTAGTGATGGAGAATTGATTTCCCAAGGCTACTGGTGAGTTCAAGAAACAAGAGCCCCAACAAAAAAAAGACCCCCCCCCCCCCCCCCCCCCCCCCCCCCCCCCCCCCCCCCCCCCCCCCCCCCAAAAAAGGGACTAGCAAACTCCATCTTCTCATCTCTGCTCCTCCGGCCTCAAATTTGCTGCCCAACCTCTTTCCAAGGCGAGGGACGTCTGGGTAAACGTCGGTTGTCCAGGATTACATCATCCACTCCTCCTCAGTTCCTCCGGCTCTGTTAACACACAGCCCTGACTTGCCTCATGATGATGCACCCCTGAGAGTGATTGCGCCGCCTTGACTAGCCACTGGACCCGAACCACTGCCTATTGAAGACCGTAAAATTGTGATGAAACTGTCAGGCCTTGTGGATTCGACGGAGAGAAGAGGCTCCAATGTCTGCATCTGTGTCGTCTCCTCCTCCGTCGCTGGCGGAGGACCTGATGTTTCAGAGTGGCCAACGATCGTTCCAGAACTAAGATCACCACAATGCTCATGCTGACACGGGCAGTGTCCGCACTGACCATTTTGGTGGCTTCTTCAAAACTGGAAAGGATGGTGCAGAGCTCTTTCACCTGCCTCCACTCTCGGTGGGGCAACACCCCGAGGTCCGCAACCGCTGCTTGTCAGGCCATGTGTCAACTTCATACTGCGTAATGGCATTGCGCTGCTGCCACAATCGCTGGAGCATGTGGAGGGTGGAATTCCAGCGTGTTGCCACGTCAACAATGAGACGGTTGACAGGGAGGCCAAGCTGACGCTGCAACGCGGCCAGGCGGGACGAAGCAGGGTGCGAACTCAGACCTTGAGCCTTCCTCAGCAGGCCGTCCAGACCCGGGTAGCTCTTTAGAAATTTATGGACGACAAGGTTCATGACATGTGCCAGGCAAGGGATGTGCTCCAGCCTACCGATCTTAAGGGCGGCCAGCAGATTTCGATACTATCGCACACCACCTTGCCTGGCACAAGGTTCTTGTCACCCAGCCAGCGCTCAGTCTCGTTGCGGAGAGCCGTCCACAGCTCCTGACCTGTGTGTGGACGGTCTCCAAGACAGATTAATTTCAACACGGCCTGGTTTCTCTGGGCACGTGATGCCACCAGAGGACATTGGGGGAAAGAACCCTGCACCATCCCTGCGGTTTTGAAGAGCATGCGCCGAGCCTGAGAGCCACCGTCACCACCACAGACATCCACCCAGCTCACCCAGTTAGCTGTCACAGAGATATAGCGGCCTTGGCCTTGGCCGTGCTTACTAGTCCATGTGTCGGTGGTCAGATGGACTTTTCCGGACACAGATGCAGACAACGCGCTTGAAATTTTAGATGAAACGTGGCTGGCCATGGCAGGGACGGCTTTTCTGGCCAAGAAATACCTGCTCGGCATCTGGTATTGGGGGCAGGCAAGGGCCATGACGTGGCGGAACCCATCTGTGTCCACCAGACGGAAAGGCAACATTTTCAAGGCCAAAAGCCTGGCAATGCCAACATTCAGGCTTTTGGATTTGGGATGGTTTGGGTTAAAGTGTTTCTTCTGCTCCCAAACCTGGAAGACAGAAGGCTGGCTGCTAAACTGGCCGCTGTACGGCGTGCAGGTCGTCAAACTGGTGGAAGGAGAAGGGGGTTAGGATGGGTCTTGGTGGTGCTGGTGGGTACTTGGGCGACGGTGGAGGCTGAAGCGGAGGCTGATCCTGTTCATGACTCTGAGAGACATGGGCAGTGAGGACGCTTGGTGGTGGCGGAGGAGGAGGGGGCGGAGACAGAGGCGTGTGACAGTGGGTGGAAGCCGGCATCGGTCTGGCCTTTTTTGGCCAAGTGTTGCCTCCATTTCAACTCAAGCATTGCTGCATGTGGACTAGACATGTTGGTGGTGGTTAAAACACCTAAGATTCTTGCCTCTACTGATGCGTTTACGGCAAAGGCGGCATATGTTTATGTGGGTGAATCAGAGGCTTGCTCAAAGAAGGCCCAGGCTTGAGAGGTCCTGGACCTTTTTGACGGCGATAAGCGAGGAGCGGGGTTTCTGCCAGGGTGGATTTGATTTAAATCTAACTGATTTTAAATCACGATTTAAATCACTAGTCAGTAAGGCTTGATTTAATTCAGTGATTTAAATCAAAGTTTCTCCCTAAATAGTTCTTGCTATTTTAAAATGCAAGTAGTGAAGATTTTTAGAATCACTTTTTAAAATTACTTTTTTTCTCCCAGTTTAATGGGTTAATCATTCATATTTGGACCCCATGTTTGTTGTATTTAGGAAGGGAAAATAAAAATCTGACCTTAATAACAATTTAAATTAGATTTATTCAACTGAAACAATAACACATTACAGCATAGTTATTTGCTTAAACAAACATCCATGTTTGTTAACAAATTTGGCTAAACAAAATGTATATTATTTTAAGAAACTTTGACTGTCAGCCAGCCGACACATGAAAAACTTAAATAATACTGTCCCTGCTGTGCTCTGTAGCTCACTTGTCGTCTTTCTTCAATCATCATCTTCTTCTTTGTTCCTATTCATAATCTGGAAAAGAAAAACAAGCTTTCCTGCTTTATTGGGTCCAACCGATTTCTAAATTTTAGAATGAATGAGTCCAAAGGAAGAGAATATTTTTAAAAGCCTGCAGAAGAAGATACTGCTTTTAAAAAGTGAAATCATTACTTGAACAGTCTCAAAATCCAAGCGCTTAAGTTTACTGGTGTGCCCTTCCTTAAATATCTTCAGCAAACATATATTTCTTGAATGGTTCCCCTTAGCTCTGAAGTTTATTATATTTTGGCATTAAAGATGGGATGATTGCTGGATACCCATGTCATAGCTAACTCCTCTTCCTCAGCACTTAGGTTTTGACCCTGATATTGGATTTGACAATATTTGCCAAAAAATGAGCTGGAGTCAGTGCTTGTCCATTCGTTTTTTTACTGCTTGTAATTTAATTCTGCCCCATTGTTAGTTCTGTTTTTAAGTGTTCATCAGTTCCTTCCAAATTTCACAGCATCCGCAATAAAACAGCTATTTTTCTGTATTTTGTTAAAAGCTAGAGAGGATGGGTTTCAGGAAAACTCACCCATATGTTCAACATTTCTCTTAAGCCCAATGTTGAGGATTTTGGCCGTGACAGTGCCATCTATTTTATCTCGATTTTCTTAAAAAAAAGTTTTCATCAGAATAGGCCATTTTTTGATAAAATGCTCAAAACAGTCCACCACGAGTTCCATCTAACATCTTGTGGGGGTTAGCTTGGTTCCACCCATCCTTTCAGAGCTGCTGCAGCAAAATGATTATTACGGAAGTATTTAGCAATTTCAAAAAAACATTAGCCTTTATTTCTGGAACACTTAAGTCTTTGGCTAAGAGGTTGCAGCAAATGAGCACTGCAACCATATGTTATTAGTGCTTTTGTATTCCCTCCTGCTCTTCTAAATCTCTTCTCTCTTGGATACGTTTGCAGATTGTCAGTGACCAAAAATGCGTACTAGACATTTGAATTTTGTTCAATGTCGTTATAGCTTTTACTGCACTTCTTGTATGTATTCTGCTGTTTTTGTGCATTTCCCGAGTATCAGTTGTTTGTGCCCCCCCCCAAAGGGAAAACTTTACCTTTCTTCTGTTGTTATACAAACACATACAATAGGATCATTGTGGACATTACTCCACCCATCAATACTTAGGTTAAAAATTTTACCTCCAGAAACTGTTGCACATTGCTCCATTTCTCTGTCATTTCACTTGATGCAGCAGTTTCCCTGCAACATCAGCTCTGCTGGGTGGACTGTATCCTGGTCTCAGTGACTGAACATATTAATGAAATGTGGGTTCTCAGTCAGCGGAAAGAAGAGTTTGTTGCATAAATAACTGGGCAATTTTTTTATCAATCAAAATCTTTTTCTAATCTGTAGTTCTTATCACAAACATATCTATGGTGGTTCAGGGGTAAAGGTTTTTTCTTCCTTTTGGGTGATGGTGATATGTGGCTGTTGGGTATCTGATGATGATGCTGCTGCCAATGAAGCACTATCCTGGATGGATAACTCTGAAAACTGTAGAACAGGATGATGGGGGATTTGGAGGTGGGATAGTTTCCAGAATCCATGAAATTCCCCCTAAACAAAAAAGTCAATGTGTATTTTTATTGTTTATACAATTTTGCTTTTTTGTACAAAACACATCACTGCCCCTGCCCCAAAAGGAATTTTTTGTTTTTCTTCATCATAACTGTACCAAATGACCCGTAAAAATGCAGTAAAAAATAAGAAATTAATTTTTCTCACACATGACAGTTCAGTCTTTAGAAAATAGGATTCAAAAAAAAAAATTTTACCAACCTGAAGATCCTGCCTGTTCGAAGTTTTTTCTTTGCTCATCTTCATCACCGCACTTCTCATGATGTTGCCTCATTCGCGCCACCAGGCCTTTTCATCTCTTTGTTGATCTTTGCATTTTTGCACGCATGCCTGCCTTACCGATAGGCGAAGGAGCTTCCTTAAAATATTCCCAAAAATGGGTCTCTTTTTACGGCCTGCTGCCATTAAAGGAAAGAATGTAATAAACCTCAGATCGTACACACAAAACAGATCAGACTGTCTGTCTGGGCTATGCTGCAGTATTGTGCTCAAAGTTTTCACTTTTCATTTTCTTGTCTGCTTGCCCTTCCTCCTCCTCACACTTAGATTCACATACTACTTGTGTTGTTCAGATCTATTCCACTCCAAACAATCAGAAAAATATTGTCTAACTTCTTGGACTTGGCACTGAAGGGGTTGATTCTGTATTCATAGGTTTGTAGAACAATAGGATTAAGGTCTTTTTCTCGACTCTGTTCATGTTGTAACTTTTTTTGCTGTGAAGAAGAGGCTGGGACTCTGCGGAGTCAAATTCATTTTTGAGAACTGCGTAAGTAAAGCGAGCGTCTGTGATAATATAGGAGAGAAACTGCCCACTAATCCTACAGAAACCTCTGGAAGAGCATGGCATTGTGAATGTTACACATATACAGCCTTTATTCTACTGAGTTAAACAACTCAGCTTTATCTCATGATGGAAGAACCTTTGGATGGTAAAATATTTTCCTCAAAAAGCAGTTTATTGAAAAAAATCCGATTTAAATAAAAAAAATCCGATTTTTTAAAAAAAAACATTGATTTTTATCCACCCTGGTTTCTGCTGACCGTGGCTGGTGGAATCATATCAGCGGACTTCTGCGACCGCCCTCTCCCTTTTTGAAGCGGGACCCGTACTGACACTACCCCATCGTCTTCCTCCTCGTCCAGTGATGAAGCATTCGCAAGCAAAATCTGCTGAAAAGACCACGTTGGATCCGCAATGTCGTCATCATCATCATCAACACAGGTGACTTGGTCGTCCTGACATTCTGCATCCAGGAGCTGCGGGCTACAAGCAAGAGGCACTGCAAGGCGTTGCCGACCGCCCGGGATTTTTGCCGATTGACCGGCTTCCTTCTCCTCCTCTGATGGCATCAGTAACTGGGTGTCAGAGCAGACAAAATCATCCTCTTTGGCCTCTTGATCTTTGGAAATGCCTTCTGACCCCAACCGCATTTTGTCATCAAAGAGGTCTTCAGAAAATGAATTATCCACAGTGGTGGGTACACGAGTTGACATTTGGGCTGCCTTCGCTTCATGTTGGACGGATGCTGATGACGACATTTGTGGCTGTGACTGGGAGAACGAGGAGGTAAGACTGCTGGATGCAGGTTGCATGAACCACTGAAGAACAGATTGGCGACGCTGTTCCTTACTGAGATTCACATGGCCCTGACCCAGAGATGACAGGCCTGACGGTCCTGCAACCGACGATCCGGTGGCTTGCGTGTTGTCGCCAGCACTGGAAGGAGCACCTTCTCTCGTACCTCTACTTCCATGTCCTACCCCCCTCTGTGCTCGCTTACCATCTGCATTTCGCTCCATGTTCAGAAAGATAAAAATTTGAGGAGGTATGGAAGAATTTTGGAAAGTCTCTTATTAAAAGACGGCAAATCACAGCTATTCTTAAATCCCTCTAATTTCCTACAGCCAACTAGGATTTGAAACTGAAATGTTTCTTGCGAATACCTGTGAAATGCGGTCTTGTGGAAGAACAGTAAGACAAAATCAACAGTGTTCTTCCTTCAGTCCCAGGGATTTACAAATGCCCAGTAGGACTAAGAATTGATAGTTTTCAACAAAATATCATACAAGTGCGCTATCTGCGCCAAACTGAAATTCAACGAGCCCAATAAAACTATTCAGAAGTGACACGGATGTGTTTTTTGCAGCAATGACAAACAAGAACAGTTGCTAGAAAAATTTTCTATCAGAATTGTCGTACAACGTGGCTATTTGAAAAAATTAGGGCGGCACCATGTGCAATACATCTATTTAAAAACTATTCGGATAACAAACGGTGGTTTTGCACCTATCAGTACACTTGCGGTGACTACAAAATTGCTGTATTAAAATTTAAGTGCAAGGTGGCTTTATGAACAAAGCTGGCCTGCGCCAAAGTGAAAAAAACACCTATCTGAAATGTAAACGGAAAAAAAAAGTGGAGTTTTGCACCTATCAAATACCCCTGCGGTGACAACAAATTGCTGTATTCAAATTTAAGTGCAAGGTGGCTCTATGAACAAAGCTGGCCTGTAAGTGAAAAATAAACCGTATCTGTAATGTATATGGATAATAAAAGTGGAAGTTTTGCACCTATTCAAATACAACTGCGGGACCGACCAAAATTGCTGTATTCAATTTAAGAATTGCAAAGGTGGCTCTATGAACAAGCTGGCCTGCGCCAAAGTGAAAAAAACACCTATCTGAAATGTATACGGATAATAAAGTGGAGAGTTTGCACCTATGTAATTCACCTGCGGTGACTACAAAATTGCTGTATTCAGAATTTTAAGTGCAAGGTGGCATCTTTGAACAAAGCTGCCTGCGACGAAGTGAAAAAAACACCTAATCGAAATGTATACGGGAATAATAAAAGTGGAGTTTTGCCACCTTTCAAATAACCTGCGGTGACGACAAAATTACTGTGTTCAAATTTAAGTGCATGGTGCTTCTGATGAACAAAGCTGGCCTGCGCCAAAGTGAAAATAAAAAACCCTATCTGAAATGTTATGGGATAATATAAGTGGAGGTTTTGCACCTATTCATAATACACCTGCGGTGTCGACAAAATTGCTGTATTCAAAATTTAAGTGCTATGGTGGCTCTATGAACAAAAGCGGCCTGCGCAAAGTGAAAAAAAAACACCTATCTGTAATGTATACAGGATAAATAAAAAGTGGAGTTTGCACCTATCAAATACACTCTGCTGGTGAACGACAAAAAGGGCTTATATTCAAATTTAAGTGAAAGGTGGCTCTATGAACAACAGCTGGCCTGCGACCAAAGTGAAAAAAACACCTATCTGAAAATGTATACGGATAATAAAAGAAAAAATGGAGTTTTGCTACCTATCTAATTACACTGCAGTGACACAAAATTGCTGTATTCAAATTTAAGTGCAGGTGGCTCCTCATGAACAAGCTGGCCTGCGCCCCAAAGTGAAAAAAAAAAACTCTATATGCAATGTTTCGGATATTAAAAGTGGAGTTTTGCAACCTATCAAATACACATGTGTTGACGACAAATTAGTGTAATTCAAATTTAAGTGCAAGGTGGCTCTATGATCAAAGCTGGCGTGGCCACAAGTGAATAAAAAACACCTATCTGTAATGGTTATCAAGGATAAATAAATAGTGGTGAGTTTTGCCACCGATCTAATACCACCTGCGGTGACGACAAAATTGCTGTATTCAAATTTAAGGCAAAGGTGGCTCTAATGAACAAGCTGGCCCGCGCAAAAGTAGAAAAAACACCTATATGAAATGTATACGGATAATAAAATGTGGAGTTTTGCCACCTATCAAAATACACCTGCGGTGACTACAAAAATTGCTGAATTCAAATTTAAGTGAAGGTGGCTATATGTAACAAAGCTGGACTGCGCACAAAAGTGAAAAAACAACTATCTGAAATGTATACGGATAATAAAAAGTTGGAGTTTTGCACCTATCAAATTCACCTGACTCGGTTGACCACAAATTGGCTGTATTTAAATTTTAAGTGCAAGGTGCCTATAAACAAGCTGGACCCGCGCACCAAAGTGATATAAAAACACCAATCTGGTAATGTAATACGGATAATAAAGTGAGTTTTGCACCTATCAAATACACCTTCGGTGACTACAAAAATTGCTGTATTAAATTTAAGTGCAAGGTGGGCTTAGAACAAAGCTGCCATGCGCCATAAGTGAAAACACATCTATCTGAAAAGTATTAAGGATAATAAAAGTTTAGTTTTGCACTATCAAATAATACCTGCATTGACGACAAATTGCTGTATTCAAATTTAAGTGCAAGGTATCTCTTATGAACAAAGATGGCCAGAGAAAGTGAAAAAAAAAACACCCTATCTGACTAAGTATACGCGATAATAATGTTTGGAGTTTTGCACCTATCCAATTACACCTGTTGACCAAAAATTTGCTATATTCTAATTAAGTGAAAAGGTGGATCTATGAACAAAGCTGGCCTGCGCCAAATGAAAAAAACACCCTATCTGATATGTTATTCGGATAATAAAGTGGAGTTTTCACCTATCAAATACACCTGCAGTGAAGTGACCCAAAATTGCTGTATTCAAATTTAAGTGCAGGGTGGCTCTATGAAACAAAGGTGGCCTGCGACCAAAGTCCAAAGTGAAAAAAACACCTATCTGAAATGGTTACAACAAATTTACAATAACCAAAAAAATAAATTAAATAAAAATAGGATATAAAAGTGGACTTTTGACCTATCAAATAATCCTGTGTTGACGGGACAAACTTGCTGTTTCAATTTATGTGCAAGGTGGCTCTTATGTAACCAATGCTGGCCACGCCAAATGTGCTAAAATACAACATATCTGCTTTGGATACGGATAAGAAAGGGGAGTTTTGGCACCTATAAAATACACCTGCGTGTACTACAAAAATTGCTGTATTCTACTTTAAGTTCAAGGTTGGCTCTATGATCAAAGCTGTCTGACCGCCAAAGTGAAAAAAAACCATATCTGAATTGTTAAGGATAATAAAAATAGTGGAGTTTGCCTCCTATCAAATACACCTGCGGTGACGAAAAAAATTTGCTGTATTCAAATTTAAGTGCAAGGTACGCTCTCATGAACAAGTGGGCCTGCGCCCAAGTAAAAAAACACCTATCTAAAAGTTATAAGGCAATAATAAAAGTGGAGTTTTGCACCTATCAAATACACCTGCTGTGACGACAAAAATTGCTGTATATCAAATTTAAGTTGAACATGGTGCCTATATGAACAAAGCTGGCCTGCGCCCGACAAGTGAAAAAAAACCTATTGAAAGTGATACAGATAATAAAAGTGGAGATTGCACGTTATCAATACACCTGTGGTGACCACAAAATTGCTAGTATTCAAATTTAAGTGAAAGGTGCGCTCTAATGAACAAAGCTGGCCTGCGTCAAAGTGATAATAACCCTATCTGAAATGTATTAGGATAATAAAAATGGAGTTTTGCACATATCAAATACACCTGCAGTGACCACAAATTTGACTGTATTAAAATTTAAGTCGCATAGGTGGCTATGATGAACAATGCTGGCCTGCGCCAAAGTGAAAAAAATAAACAAACAAAAAACACCTATCTTGAAATGTATACGGTTAATAAAAGTGGAGTTTTGCACCTATCAAAATTAAACCTGTTGGTTGACGACAAATGCCTTTAATTCAAATTTAAGTGCAAGGTAACTCTATGAAACAAAAGTTGGCCGTGACAAGTGAAACAAAAACACCTATCTGAAATGTATACGGATAATAAATAGTGGCGTTTTGCACCTATCAAATAACCGGCGGTGGACTACCATAAATTGCTGAATTCACATATAAGTGCAAAGTGGCTCTATGAACAAAGCTTGGCTGCGCCCAAAGTGAAAAAATCACCTAGCTGAAATGTATTCGGATAATTAAAAGTGGAGTTTTGCACCAATCAAATACACCTGCGGGTGACCACAAATTGCTGTATTCAAAATTTAAGTGCATAGTTGGCTCTGTGAACAAAGCTGGCCTGCGACCAAAGTGAAAAAAACACCTATTGATTGTTATGACGGATAATAAAAGAGGAGTTTTGCACCTATAAATACACCTGCAAGTGACCACAAAATATTGCTGTATTACAAATTTAAGGCAAGGTGCTCTATGAACAAAGGTGGCCTGCGCCAAAGTGATAAAAAAAACCCTATTTTTTCTGAAATGCTATAAGGATTAATAAAAGATGGACTTTTGCAACTATCAAAATACACCTGTGTTGACAGACAAATTGCTGTATTCAAATTTAAGTGCATGGTGGCTCTATGAACCAAAGATGGCTGCGCCATCAAAGTGAAAAAAAACACCTATCTGAAATGTATAGGATAATAATAGTGGAGTTTTTGTTAGCACCTATCAAATCTCCTGCACGGTGTCGAAAAAATTGCTGTATTAAAATTTTTAGTGCAAGGGGGCTCTAGGAAACAAAGCTGGCTGAGCCAAGTGAAAAAAAAACCTATCTGGAAAAATGTATATGATAATAAAGTGGGAGTTTTGCACTATCAAAATACTCCTGCGGTGACGACAAAAAATGGCTGTATTCAAATTTAAGTGAATGGTGGCTCTCATGAACAAAGCGTCTGGCCTGCCGCAAAGTGGAAAAAACGCCTATTTAAAAGATACGAAATAAAGGATTTTTTCACCTATAAATACACCTCGGGGACAAAAAAATTGCTGTATTCAAAATTTAGATCAAGGGCCCCTATAACAAAGCTGCTTCGCCAAATGAAAAAACCTATCTGAAATTTATCGGATAAAAAAGGGGGTTTTTTCACCAAAAAATACACCTTTGGGGACCAAAATTTCTGTATTCAAATTTTAAATCAAGGTGCCTCTACAAAAGGGGGGCCCAAAAGGGGGGGTTTTTGGGGCCCTTTTTAGGGGGGGGGTGGGAAAAAAAAGCTGGCTGCGCCCAATGAAAAAAAAACCTATTTGAAAGTATACGGATAAAAAAAAGTGATTTTGCACCTAAAAATACACCTGCTGACACAAATTGCTTTTATTCAAATTTAAGTCAAGGGCTCTATAACAAAGCTGGCTGCCCAAAAAAAAAAAACACCTATTGAAATGTATACGGATAAAAAGGAGTTTTTTTACCTAAAAATAACCGGGGGTGAAAAAAATTGCTGTATTCAAATTTTAATGCAAGGTGCCCCCCAAATGC
>JAODAL010013025.1:0-92924 GCA_025379985.1 Phyllomedusa bahiana
AAGGAACAATTACTTATTTGTAAACAAAAGCTAATCTTGTTAGGCCTCGTTCACACGGCTTATTTCAGAACGTATTACAACGGATTCCGATGTAAATACGTTCTGAAATCAGTTGAAAATCAGTTGCACATAAGTGCCACTAAGTGTGGCACGTATTTGTAACTGATTTCCCGACGGATTCACCAATCTAACAATCATTGTAGGTGGTGAATCCGTCCGGAAAGAATTGACATGTCAATTGTTTTTTCCGTCCGGATTGCCGTCGTCAATCCGCGGCGGCAATCCGGAACGGAGTTTTGCGTCGTGTGAACGACGGCGCCGTATTTTCTATTGAAATCAATAGAAAATAGGCTGTGACTTATTTCGGACGGATTTGCCGACGGATTTTTCCGTTGGCAAATCCGTCCGAAATAAGCCGTGTGAACGAGGCCTTAGAGGTAATCTGCTGGGAGTGAACTCTCGTCCATGGTGACGACACTCTCTGTTCTAATCAGATAGTAGAAATATGGAAACCATAGAAACCTGTGTGCATTCAGAACAGATACAATCTCTCTTGTCTCCTGACTAAAGTAAAATAAATAAAACTAATGTATTTGGAAAAATTCTTCAATTAAAGGGGTTGTCTCGCTACATTGATTCATCTTACCTCAGTCCTGTTTTCTTAGTTTCATTTTGAATTTAGGGGTGTGTTTACTGGCTTCTACTAGGCTGCAGTAGAAGCCAGGTCTGTAGCTATAGCAATCAGTGCAGGCAGCCTATCATGAGAGATTGAAAGGGTCTGTAGCCATAGCGACCTGAAGAGCTGAAGCAGCCTATACAAGAGGGGATATCTAGGAATAGGTAGTACACTGTTAATGGACACATATTGAATAGTGACTTGTTTCTGAAAGATCTTTTACATTAATATCAATCCTTGTATTGAGACAATTTATTTAACTGTCCTTACATGTTGAAAGCTTATATGTAGTGAAAAAAACCCATTAAACTGAAAAATTGGTGGTGCTGGGAATTAAGCTCTTAGAGAACATATTAGTGCATTTCATGCTGTTAGGTTTTTGTCATACACACAGGGCCCCCCATGAGTCCTGCAGAACTAGAATAGATGTCTCTTGAGCAGACCCAGGTGTTTCACACTTAACAAGCAGTAGAAACCAGGAATTTAGCAGTTATATGCTCATAAATGTTCCCACGGGAAGCCCTCATTATTTTTACAGTGAACAATTATTATTGTTGCAATATTTACATGAAAACTGCAATAAAGGTACAAAATTACTATAAGAACTGGCTATGTATCACTCATCCAGACTCCTTATGGCTTGATCTATTATGTCCCTTTCCCTTTATAATTTAGGTTAGAGCAACCTTTGACATCTGACACCATGGGCGACATTTATGATCGGGAGTTACGCCTGATTTCAGGCGCATACTGCGCCTCACCATGCCGACTCCACTGTCGGACGCAGGGATGCGCTGTTAGGCGCAACCTTCACCACTTTCGGATGCGCCTAACATGAAGGGGCGTGCAATGGGCGCGCTGTGGGCGTTCTGGGGTGGGAGGCACCAGATTAGAATACTCATTCGCATGTATGAATGCCGGTCGGCAAAGTGAGGCGCATTACAGCTCCGACAGGCAGACCTATTTCAAAGTGGTCTACCTGAGTCGGAGGAGGCGCAGGGAAGCTAGAACTGATTGTAATGGGGCAATACAATACAGTTACAACAGTATTTATGTATTTACGTCTGCAATTACATCCGGATTTTACATTGGAATCCATGGTAAGCTAATAGTTCATTATTTTAGGCACAGTTGGTTATGTATTTAGGGACGTAAATATGTCCGCAAATATGTCCAGAACAAAGCCCAGGGAACATAGAAATCATGCTTGGAGGACCACAGGTCCCAGCAAGACCTGTGCTGTGCTGGCTCTTGCTGTACATACAAAATAGAATAAAAGGTGAAAGAAAAACAAATACATCTTAAAGGGGTTTTGCCAGGACGTGCCTTATCTGCTAAGAAGCAAAAGTAAACAAGCCACGCTGAGCTGAGAGAGAGAGGCACAGCCAGAGCACAGAGCCATTCATAAGGGATCGTGTGCAATGTTCACTCAAATAATCAAACTACAACTAGTGGATTCTGTATACAAAAGACAACACCTTTCTCCTCAGCCTCTTGAAAGCTCCTTCATGTTCCCTGTCATCAGATAAAGCAGGGATCTACTCAGCTAATCACATTACAACTAGTGGATTCTGTATACAAAAGACAACATATTTCTACCCGTGCCTTGAAAGCTTCTTCAGCTCCCTTTCATCAGATAAGTAGTGTGCTCTGCGCAAGCCCGGCCAGCATCTTCTGTCACTCTGCCTGGTCGTATCTAATGCAAGCTTTTAAGTAACTAAGGGCAGGTAAGACAGCCTGTAGCTCTCTCAGGCTGCAATTTTTGTAATCACATATATTTAGAAAAGTGATTAAATACCCATTTTGGAGGATCCCACGTCAACATTACATCGTGGCAAAACCCCTTTAATTTTGTATTTAAAAAAAAGACAACAATTAACATCAGTACAACATCAGCATTGGCTTCTTTAATGTACAATTAGTTTAATTCTCTCCTTTTTTTAAGACCTTTTCTAGCTGATATTTCTTTTGAGATCTTATATATATTTGCTTGCATTGTAAATGATCAACTTTTGGATACATTGAAATAGATTTTGATATTTCTCTTTATTCATTCATTCATTTGAAAGACAACTCTTTTTGCTATTCACTAACATGTTTAATGATTTTTTGCTGATTTCCAACCTGTCTAGAAACTTAATACATGTTAGGCGCATTCTTTATGCGCCTAAGTTCCGCAATGCGGCTCACACACTGGCGAGGCGCAGGGAACTTTTCACTGCATGTATGAGCGCACCTCCTTGGGCGGTGAATCTTATGATCCATTTAGATACAGGTGAGGCGCAGTCCTTCTGCGCCTAAGTTCCGCAATACGCCTCACACACTGGCAAGGCGCAGGGAACTTTACACCGCATGTATGAGCGCACTTCGGGCACCGACATTAATGAGGCGCAGCTTACACTAAAAATAGGGCGAAAACGGGCGCTCCGACGCGCCGATCATCATACATGTCGCCCTATATTGATGTATCATACCCTGTTTCCACAAAAATACGTCATCCCCCGAAAATAAGACCTAGTGCAATTTTTTTCAAGCTTAGAAATATAAGGCCTCCCCTGAAAATAAGACCTAGCGGCAGTCATTGGTTCAGCTTCCCCCACGCAATACTTTAGCATAAGATTATCATTTAGATAGGTCTTACCTTGTGTGGGAGGCTACCTGGACAAGAGGTGCCTATTTAAGGAAATTGCTATTACTAGATGTGAGAGATTGGGGCCAATTGGGGCCAATGATTCTAAAAGAAATGGAGTCACAAGAAATTCACCATGAAATTCAGGGTTTGGAGAGTGATGATGATGCTCCAGAAAATGATGACATGACGTCTTTGAATAAATGTTGGTTTTTGTTCATGCATACCGGGGTCGTCAGTAAATGTACCATAGATTGTTGTACAAGAAATTCTTGATGGAATTCAGAGTTTGGCTGGTTCTGCTGATGTCTGTGATTACAGGACTACAGTATATTAATAAATGTTGATTTTTTTTTTTGTTCAACAATAAATGTGAATTCTTGTTCATGATAAAATAAGACATCCCCTGCAAATAAGATTTAGGAGCAAAATTTGATATTAGGCACTGTCTTATTTTTGGGGAAACAGGGTATAATAATTTAGTGTTCCACAGCTGAATGATGAAATGCAGTAGAGATGAAAAATCAGAAAGCCAACAAGATGGATGATATAATTTTTAATATGTCATTGAGACGACAAGATGTTCTACAAAAAAGCAAAATACACTTTTTACCAATATCTTGTGCATCCATTAAAGTGGTTTTCGAGCAATATATATGTATGACCTATACCTATGATAGGCCACTAAGATGTGATTGTTAAGGGCCCGACTAGTGGAACAGCCGGCAATTAAAAATATATAGTGCCATGCTTCTTTGATTAAGTTTCATTGTATGATCATGGGAGTCTGACTCCTGGTACTTCTCATACCATTATAATCGGGTGGGAAGTTCCTGGGACTAGTAAAACAAAAGGGGGCTAATAGGGCACACTTTTGCCCTTCGTCGGGCCATTTAATCCTATGGATACGTTTAACATATACATCAGGATCTTTCCTGGCATACATGCTAAATGTACACTATAAATATGGTGTTTACCTAGCCATAAAGGGGTATTCCCGTGTCATTGATTAGCTTTAAACATGTAGGCAAAGATAAATAAAGACTAATACCAAATACATTGCTGTTCTCATTTTTCTTCTCCTCAGATTTAGAAGCAGATTTTATCTCCTGCTTTTAAACACAAGCTTTCTTAATTACCTACCATCTCTCTCTGCTCTTACAGGCTATAGCAGCAGCTGGGAAGGTGGTGCCACTTCCTGCTGTGTTCCTTTTTTTTTTTTTTTTAAATATGAAAACTTGTTTGCATTACTTACTGACAAGTTTAGGATTGAGTTCACACGGCATATAGTAGTGCGTGCCTGTATACGCTGCTATATACCGGGTATTTTAAAAGTACACGCTAGCTAGCGCGTACTTCTAAAACGCTCTATGCCAACTCCCATTGACTCTCATCTTTCCCGGCACAGAAGCGTTGGGAAGAAGTGACAGCAGGCAATCATAGCTCTCAATGAGGGCTAAGAATTACCGTATTTGCATGCCATACTTCGGGCACATCCCCAAAATATGGCCTGCAAAGACATTGTGTGAACATACCCTAACCCTTTACAGCTCAGTAGCCTTGTGCACTACAGTTTACAAACCTCCTGCACTCATTCACTAACAGGATCAACTAGGAGTGGCACAACTGATATGTCAGTCTCTGCTGTGGAACCACCCACAGCCTGAACAGGAAGTGTAGTTGCCTGTGGCTTTGTAAAACAGCATGGAAACCCCTTTAATCTGTCAGCTGGGTGTTACCATTCCAGTTTTCAAAGTGGTGTGTCCCTGGAAACAATGACTGTCAGCTCTGATTGGACAATGTCAGACTGTGCAGGGACACCGCCCAATTGGCAGATTGGTAATACATTTCTAGAAGGATTAACAGAGGAATATCACCACACTGAGTTATAAGAGAATATGTTCCAGAATTGTTATTTCATGGGGAATAAAAGGATTTACTAAACCAGAGATATCGGGAGATGTCACAGGTATTCTTTAAAGAGAACCTGTCACATAGGTTATGTCCCCCTTGCTTAGGACAGCACAAGCCAGTATCAGACCTGCTGTTTCCAGTGCTGTGTCCCTTATTCTGTAACATGCTGTAGTTTGAGAGCATTTACCCCTCAAATCTTATTCATGAGTAGGTGTTAGCCCCGCCCACCAAATGCTAGCCCCGCCCACCTGACAGAGCGGTGTTTGAAAAAAAAAAAAACTGACGCTTTGAATGTCTCTTTTCTGGCTGAAAACTACAGATTTGAGCATTTAAATACTCGAAAACTCCAGCATCTTCCAGTATAAGGGACACAGCGCTGGAAACAGCATGTCTGTCACTAGCTTGTGCTGTCCTCAGCAAGAGGGGCATAATCTATGTGACAGGTTCTCTTTAAATTCCTCAACTGTTTAGTAAAACGCTGAATCGGCACTATAAAGACGACAGTCACACCCCCATTCTCAGCTTGTATTATTAATCAGATTTTTTCTAACGATAAGTTAGGGCTTAGAACTGCGAGGTAAGGAATCTCTGTTTGGTATCAGTCTACACAGTGAGAATCAATAGTCTTTGTATGTGCCTGTGGCTCTGCTAGTGCGACTTCTCAGCTTCTCACTCATTTATCATTGGCGGCTGCTGACAAATCTACTCCACTTTACGGAGCATCTGAAATTGCCTACTTGTTTAACAGGCTGCAATTCCAAGAAAGATGTGTGAACTGGGTTAGAGTGCTCATTCAACACCCGTCCTGTCGCCTGGCAGTGATATCCAAGCTGTGTTCTCATCTGGGCAAAAAATTGCCTTCTATCACAAGAGATTCATTGCCATGGAAACACTAGGGAAGAAATGTTGCCTCAGAGCTTAGTCCTTGACAGTCGAATAGCAAAAGATGCTGTGTATATGAAGCTGTGCACATATATTTGTACACCCAAGCATGCACTGTGGATGTGCAAGCATCAGGGGCGTTGCTAGGGTCCCAATACATCCGGGGCCCGGGCCCTTTGGCTATGTTCACACGGCTTATTGCGGCGAGTATGGTATACACCGCAATACGCTGTGTGTTTTGGAACCACACGCTGCTCCCCCTGTGCATACAATACGACATGTAATCCATAGCTCTCTAGGAAGAAACTATGAATTACCGTAATTGCGGTGCGCAATGTGGGCGTATTGAAGTGCAAATACGCGGGAGAAAATGGCCCCCGCAATTTACGCAGTGTGAACATATATTCATACATACACACACACACAGATACACACACACACACTCAGACAGACAGACACACAGATACACACACACACAGATACACACACACACAGATACACACACACACAGATACACACACACA
This sequence comes from Phyllomedusa bahiana, assembly GCA_025379985.1. Taxonomy (NCBI): domain Eukaryota; kingdom Metazoa; phylum Chordata; class Amphibia; order Anura; family Hylidae; genus Phyllomedusa; species Phyllomedusa bahiana. The sequence goes on from JAODAL010013025.1 coordinate 6,626, forward strand.
CTCAGACACACACAGATACTCACACACACAGACAGACACACACACAGATACTCACACACACACAGACACACACACACACACTCACAGACAGACAGACACACACACACTCAGACAGACAGACACACACACACAGATACACACACAGATACACACACACACTCAGACAGACACACACACACTCAGACAGACAGACACACTCAGACAGACACACACACTCAGACAGACACTCAGACAGACACACAGACAGACACACTCAGACAGACACACTCAGACAGACACACACACTCAGACAGACACACTCAGACAGACACACACACTCAGACAGACACACTCAGACAGACACACACACTCAGACAGACACACTCAGACAGACACACTCAGACAGACACACACACTCAGACACACACACAGATACTCACACATACACACTCAGACACACACACACAGATACTCACACATACACACTCAGACACACACAGATACTCACACACACACTCAGACACACACACAGATACTCAGACACACACACAGATACTCACACACACAGATACTCACACACACAGATACTCACACACACAGATACTCACACACACAGATACTCACACACACACACTCAGACAGACACACACACACACACTCAGACAGACACACACACACTCAGACAGACAGACACACACACACAGATACACACACACAGATACACACACACACTCAGACAGACACACACACACTCAGACAGACACACAGACACACACACTCAGACAGACACACTCAGACAGACACACACACACACTCAGACAGACACACAGATACTCACACATACACACTCAGACACACACACAGATACTCACACATACACACTCAGACACACACACAGATACTCACACACACACTCAGACACACACACAGATACTCACACACACAGATACTCACACACACACACACAGACACACTCAGACAGACACACAGACACACACACTCAGACAGACACACTCAGACAGACACACACACACACTCAGACAGACACACAGATACTCACACATACACACTCAGACACACACACAGATACTCACACACACACTCAGACACACACACAGATACTCACACACACAGATACTCACACACACACACACAGACAGACACACACACTCAGACAGACACACAGATACTCACACACACACACTCACACACACAGATACTCACACACACAGATACTCACACACACACAGACAGACACACACACACACTCAGACAGACACACACACACAGATACTCACACACACACACACTCAGACAGACACACACACACACAGACAGACACACACACACTCAGACAGACACACACACTCACAGACACACTCAGACAGACACACACACTCAGACAGACACACAGATACTCACACACACACTCAGACACACACACAGATACTCACACACAGATACTCACACACACAGATACTCACACACACACACAGACACACACACACTCAGACAGACACACAGATACTCACACACACACTCAGACAGACACACAGATACTCACACACACACAGATACTCACACACACACACAGATACAAACACAGATACTCACACACACACTCAGATACACACACAGATACTCACACACACACTCAGACACACACACAGATACTCACACACACACTCAGACACACACACAGATACTCACACACACACTCAGACAGACACACAGATTTCACACACCCCCCACTCAGAAGACACACAGATACACACACCCCACACACAAATCAGACACACACACAGATACTCACACAACACTCAGACAGACCACACCACACACACTCAGACAGACACACCACACCCCTCAGACAGACACACACAACACACTAAGACAAACACACACCACACTCAGGACACACACCACACACTCAGACAGACACACAGATACTCACACACACTCAAACAGGGCCACACCACACTCAGACCACCCCACACACACAAAGACACACACACACACACAATCAGACACACACACACACACACAGTACATGAAGATATTGCTGTTTCCCTCCTATTACTACTACGTAGTCCTGGTCTCTGCAGGGAGGCTCCTCACTCACTGGAGACCTACGGGATGTGTGTACCTGTGGGAGCTGCTGAAGCCATAGACAGGGCAGGACAATGCAGCTGCAGGAGATGCTCCGAAGCAAAGTTCACAGCAGGGGGCGGAGCCTCTCACTGCCGGTCACTGTGCTGTGCTCCGGATCTTCCTGCCTCTGGCAGTGTGAGCAGTCTGCGCCCCTCCCCCCTCCTCAGCCCCGTTCTTTCCCGCAGTCGCCTCCCTCCCTCCCTGCACCTGGTAACCATCCTGAGCTGTGAGTGCGTCCAGAGCACGGACACACAGCTCAATAGCATACATGCCAACTCTCCCGTTTTTGGCGGGAGGGTCCCGCTATTTGGGGTCCTCTCCCGCCCTCCCGGGGGAGTTGGCATTCCTCCCGCCGCCAGCAGGCGGCGTGGGTTCTTTAAATGGCCGCGGCGACAGAGTAGCGCTAGTGCGCTACTCTGGCGCCGCCGGGCCGCTCCTACAGGCGGGTGAAGCGGCCGCTGCGCCCACTTCACCCGCCCGGAGTCTCGTGTGCAGGGAGGAGGCAGGAGGGATCGCTCCCTCCCTCCTCCTCCCCTGTATGTCCGGCGCCGGTGTGTGCGCCGCACATACAGGTAGCGCGCAGGGGAAGTGACGCCCCGGCTGCAGGGGGGTGACGCGCGGCTGTTTCTCACTTCCCCTGCGCCGCTGAGGAGATCGGTCGGGTGCGGCGTGCTGCAGGAGCCTAGTGAGGTAAGTGGTTTATTATTTTTTTTTAATACTATAAGGGGGCTCTCCCTGGCAACAATGGGGGCTCTTTCCTGGCAACAGGGGGGGACATCTACTGGCAACAATGGGGACATCTACCTGGCAACAATGGGGGCACTAGCTGGCAACGAGGGGGCACTAGTGGCAACAAGGGGGGCACTAGTTTGGCAACAGAGGGGCACTACCTGGCAACAATGGGGGCCTAACCTGGCTAACAAAGGGGGGCACCTACCTGCAGGGGATTCTGGCACCAAATGGATTCTGGCACCAAAAAAAAAAAAAGGGGATTCTGGCACCAAAATCCGTAAAAAAAATGTATTTTTGGCGTCGGAAGCGAGATAACTTTATTAGTGCCAAAATATGTTAAGAAAAGGATTTTAGCATCAAAATCCGTAAAAAAACGGATTCTGGCGCACAAATCAGTAAAAAACGTATTTTTAGCGAAAAATATTAGGGAATTTTGCGCAAAATAATATAGCAGCCAAAGCATGATCATTTTATTAAAAAAAGGTACAAAAAAGGACAATCAGACACTTGGTAGGCAGATTTGATCAGTATAACCCTTTATTAACATCCACTATAGGGTGGGACTTGGGTCTCCTGGGGGGGTTTTCATTGAAAAATCGCGGCAAAAATGCCGCGAAAACCCCACTAAAAAAACGCGCCAAAAGACGTCCGGCGCTTTTACATAGACTCCTGTAGTAAAATTTTCTACCTGGCTCTGGCGTTTTTTTAGAGCACGTTGCAAAATACGACCAGTAAAAAAAAACGAGCAGAAAAAAGAAGCTCATTGTAGACAGCAGGAGGGTTTTACATTAGAAGTCTATGGGAGATGATTACAGACGTTTTTCTGTGCAGTGGAGACATCGCCTTGCAATGTGCAGTGTGATTTACATTGTTTTCAATGTAAAACACGCACCGGCTTTCAGACGAGTGATCGCCGATGTGTGTTTACATGCGTCTTTCTGATGCGTCTTTTGGATCCACTCTATAAGAGCTATGAATTACCGTAATTGCGGGGTGCATTTTGGGCGTATTGAAACGCCAGTACGTGGTGAAATGGGTCCTGCAATTACACCGTCTGAACATACCCTAAGACAGCAGCATAAGCAGTGATAATTAAAGGTATAAATAATACCGCCATATATCAGGGAACCCACATAGTAGTGACAGCCCCCAACTACTTGTTCCCTACAAAAAGGAAAAATGTTCTTGTACCTGAGTGGGCCCCCTCCACCTCTCGGCCCAATAGCAGCAGCTATGGCAGCCATGTCTATAGTTCCGCCAATGCTAGTGCCCATTTAAAATTTATACTAACCTATCCCCTCAGCTTGGATCCTGCTCCGCAGTCCTCTCTCTCCAATGGTTTTCAGTTTGCTTCTTGCTTCTTCTGAACATGGACGTCACTACTGTGGCCACCAATTGGCTGCGGTAAGTCACATATCACTTTCGAATGGAGACGTCAGGCAGTGCTCATGTGACAGCAAGCGTTAGTGTCAGGGCTAGGTTGCGCTCAGGCTGCAGGGATCAACGGGCTGCAGCAGCTGATTTGCTATCCCACCCTGTTACACATGCTGCTGGTAGCTCTGTGAGTGATAGAGGCCGAGCCACTCCGGACAGGGGGCGTGTCGCCCCAGCCAATGGGAGGACCCGGAGGCCGCTCCAATCAGCTACAGGGGCGGTATCCAGGAATCTCATTTAAACTCCCTCAAGGCTGAGTGCAGCTCCTGTGATATTCCTGGCTACCTCGGGTTACTTGTTCTTTATATTGTCGTTTGCTTATCCGTATACCTGACCTCGGCCTGTTCTCCTGACCCCGGCTTGTCTCCTGATTTTGTACCTCGCTCCTGTTGGGTGTTTGACCTCAGCTTGTTTACGTTTATCCCTTGGTTCTTTTTTGTGGCTTGGCGTTCCTGTTTTGGTATTGACCCGGACTGTCTGACTCTTCTTCCTCCTGACGGCCCCAGCACTTTAGCAGTGCAGGGACTGTCACCCAGTTGCCGTCTGCCGCCTAGGGCAGCACGTCAAGCAGGCAGGGACAGTGGGCTCGGTTCCAGTCAGGGCTCACTGCACCTCCCTTGACGTGACATTATCACAGGCCGAAACCATTACTGCTCTACCCTCACTATGGACCCCATGATAGCTCTGATAGAGCAGATGCAGGGGCTAACCAAGCTAGTCCAGGATCTGGTGCTGAGGGTAGAACAACAGGAGGCTACCCCAAGGCAGAGTGTCCCTGCACTACCCGCCCCTCCTGTGGAACCCCCTATCCTGTTGCCTGACAGGTTCTCAGGCAACAGGAAGGGCCTTTTTGGCATTTAGAGAGGGATGTCGCCTGTATTTTTTTGCTCCGCCACTTACCTCAGGGAATGAGGAACAAAGGGTGGGGAAATTTTTAAAGTCCTACTTCAGGGTTCCCCCAGGAGTGGGCATTTTCGTTACTGCCTGACTCACCTGAACTGTCTTCTGTGGACAGGTTTTTTTGCTGCTTTAGGGGTACTTTTTAATGACCCAGATAGGGAAGCTGTGGCTGAGGCTCAGCTGACCACCTTGAGGCAGGGTAAAAAGACGGTGGGGGGAGTTTTGCTCCGAATTTAAACACTGGTGCGTTCTGTCTGGGTGGAACGACCAAGGTCTCAGATACCAGTTTAGATTAGGGTTAGCGGACCATTTTGAAAGGACTTATTGGTGGCTTACCCTACCCCTGGTACTTTAGATGAGGCCATGGCACTAGCCGTTCATCTGGACAGACGCTTTAGGGAAAGACTGCAGGAAAAGGTTCCCCCTCCGGTGGTCCACACCATGGTCACCCCTAAACCCGTTGTTTCCGATTTAAACCCGAGGGGCCCAATGCAAGTGGGGGCTTTTTCTGTCACTGCGGCTAGTGACCGTAGGACTACTCGTCGCATCCAGGGGTTGTGCTTTACTGTGGGGAAGATGGACACAGAATTCGGGAATGCTCCAAACGGAAGACCAGGTCGGAAAAACTCCAATGCCTAGGTGGTCAGCCCGGAGGATCACCTAGGCGAGCAGGTATTTCCTTTGTATTCTAAAAAGTTGCTGCTACCAGTTAAGGTTTTCTACGTGTTGCTGTCTGGTTCTGGGAGTGCGTTTGTGGGTTCTGGTCAGCTTCTAATTTGTTGATGCGCCTTTCGCCAAAGTCTGGGCCTACCTTGTAGACCGCTATCTGACTCGCTGCGGGGGGTTTTGGCTATTGATTCCACTCCACTAGTTCGGGGCGCAATCCAACATTGTACTCCTTAGCTGGAGATGGTGGTCGGATCCATACATAGTGAAAAGTGTATTCTATTCGTCATGGAGGGGCTGGGCCCGCTGATGTGGTTTTGGGGCTGCCCTGGCTTCAGAAAACACAATCCAGTGTTTGACTGGAATTTTAGGGGAATTAGTCAGGGGGGGACAACGGTGTGTTGACAGATGTCTCCTTACCATGCTGGGCAATACTGATGTGCCCGGCAAAGCTATTCTGGAAGCGGCTGTGCCAGCGTTGAGGCCTATGCGGCATCTTGTGAAGTCTGCGCTCGGCTAAGGTTCCCCGAACTCGTCCCCCTGGTGAAAACTATGCCCTCCACCTGTACCTGAACGTCCGTATGTGGTTCAGGAGGGGGTTAACCAGTGGCTTTAACGGCTGAAATTTTCCCCTTCTCTCCGTATGGGATAATGTGTCCCGTCTGCACTTCGTAAGAGGTAATATTCAGCCTGTGGGCTACGGGTCTCTAGGTCTCCTTCTCCAGTTTGCATAGAGGGGGAGTTAGAAAATGAAGTCGCCCGTTTTTTGGATTCGCGTGAGGCACAGGGGTCACCTGGTCCATTGGAGGGGGTAAGGTCCTGAGGAGAGATCATGGGTTCCGGCGAAATCCATCCATGCTGATCGCCTGGTGAGGAAATTCCATGAGGCTCACCCGGACAAACCAGGCCAGGGAAGGGTCCAGTGGCCCCTCCTAAAAGGAGGGGTACTGTCAGGGCTAGGCTGTGCTCAGGCTGCAGGGATCAACAGGCTGCAGCAGCTGATTTGCTATTCCACCCTGATACTCATGCTGCTGACAACTCTGTGAGTGACAGGGGCCCAGCCACTTCTGACAGGAGGCGTGTCGCACCAGCCAATGGGAGGACCTGGAGGCCGCTCCAATCAGCTGCAGGGGCGGTATCCAGGAATCCCATTTAAACTCCCTGAAGGCTGAGTGCAGCGTCTGTGATATTCCTGGCTACCTTGTGTTACTTGTGCTGTATATTGTGTTTTGCTTATCTGTGTACCTGACCTCGGCCTGTTCTCCTGACCCTGGCTGGTCTCCTGATTTTGTACCTCGCTCCCGTTCGTGTTTGACCTCGGCTTGTTTACGTTTATCCCTCTGGTTCTGATTTGTGGTTTGGCTTGACCCGGACTTTCTGACTATTCTACTTCCTGACGGCCCCAGCACTTAGGCAGAGCAGGGACTGTCGTCCAGTTGCCGTCTGCCGCCTTGGGCAGCACGTCAAGCAGGCAGGGACAATGGGCTGGGTTCCAGTCAGGGCTCACTGCACCACCCTTGACGTGACAGTTAGTGACATCCTCGTTAGGAAGCAGCAGGAAGAAAACAGAAGATTGGCAGATTGAAAACTATGCAGCGGTGCATCCAAGGTGAGCGAAGGGGGGAGTTTGACTTTTTTTTTATTTTAATTCCTTAACAACACTAGGCATACACTTACATCCCAGTGCCAGTAAGGGGCTTTGGAGCGGGATCGCTAGGATTTGTGTCCTAGCTAATTGCAGCTAACAGTTGCCAGTTACAGTGCGTGAGCCGGCGCCATCCCGCACTGTTTAACCCCTTAGACGCTGCGGCAAAGATGGCCACGGCATCTAAGTGAAAGAGAAACAGTGCCACGCACCGTTCTTCACTCCGATCAGATCGAGATCGCCATGTCCCGATCACTTAACACTTGTCTGCTGTATCCTAAGGGGGACATATATAAAAACTGTCTAGGTGTAAGACTTTCTTTGCTGTCCATAGCAACCAATCAGAGCTCCCCTTTCATTATTTCAGAGCACTATGCAAAATGAAAGGAGAGCTCTGATTGGTTATTATGGGCAACAAAGACAGTCTTAGACCTGGACAGTTTTCATAAATGAGGCCCTAGGTGCTTCCTCTAGTCACTATGGTCACTTTTGTTACTGGACACCCCTTTAGGTCAGAAAACTACTTAACTCCTTATTGACCACACACCGACTATAGATGATGGGAGGGGCAGGTTGTTAATCTGCAGCAACGTCTAGAGATGTTGCTGTAGATAAAGGAGTTTTCTACTTCCAGGCTGCGCTTGGAACAGAGCTGTGGTTAACACCTCTATTCCTAGCTCAGTCTCTGCAAGCGGAGGAAACCTCCGATCCCCAGTGCTTAACCCTTTGACCATAATCAAAGGGCATTCCCTGCTCTGTTGGGTAATAGGGACTCCTAATGACCCAATGGAGCCCAGGGAATATCTGTACAGTCAGCCCTGAGGTCCTAGAGTAGACCCAAGGCTGTCCGATGGAGGCACATAATATATGTAATGCGCCTCAATATGCGCATTGCGTGACCAGGGCGCACAGCGCACCATATTTAGGCGCATTACAAAGAGTCGTGCTCGGCGTATAATGCGCCTAGTTTTGGTGTACAACAGTTCATTTACATAAAGACTAAGGCGTCAAAAGTGGTTTTGGCGCAAAATAGACCAAAAAACTGGCATTGGCGTGTTGGGACATGTTAAACTTTGCCCTCCAAAAAATACAACTTCTCCCACATAAAACAAGTCCTCATACAACTGCGTCACTTAAAAAATAAAAAAAGTTACGACTGTTGGAATGAAAGAGGCAAAAACTACAACATTTTCTGGTCATTAAGTACTTCAGGTTTGGGACTTAAGTGGTTAACAGACTGTGAAAGTGAGTTGTTTATACAAGGGCCCAGAACAGAACAGAACTGCCCTGAAGCCTATTAAGGGGCCTGTTAATACAAGAAAGGAGACTGCTGCCCTGAGGCTGGTGAGATTGGACTGGACTGGCAGGATCAGGAAAAACTGTTACAAGCCCCAAGCCCTTACTTGCAAAACAAGTAAGATGATTGAGAGTTACTCTTTCTTCTGCACAGTAGGTGAAGGTCTAGGTGTTGTACTACATATTGCAACTAGTGTTAAAGGGGACCTGTGACCTCTCCTGACAGGTCTGTTTTAGTTACTCCTTGTGTTCCCTGTGATATAACAATCCTGAAGCATCTTCTCTTATACCTCTGTGTTGTGCTGTTCCTCTGTTATCCCTCCTAGAAATGTGTTACTAAATCTGTCAGATGGGTGTTACCAACTTAGGGTGTATTCTTGCATAGTCTGACATTGTCCAATCAGAGCTGACAGTCAGTGTGTGCAGGGGCACACTTCTATGACAACTGGAGTAGTAAGACCCAGCTGGAAGATTCAGTAATATATTTCTAGTAGGTATAACAGAGGAACAGCACAACACAGAGTTATAAGAGAAGATTCTCCAGAATTGGTATTTCACAGGTAACACAAGGATTTACGTCAGATGTCAGAGGTCCTCCTTAAAGTTAAAACTGTACTGCAGTCCCTAAAATTACAAAAGCCTTATGATCACATATTTTTAACATACACTGGCCTCTCCTGCGGCATTATATCTTAAAACTGTACTCAACATACAATGTCACAGAGGCTGCCAATCTGTAACAGTCCAAATACATTTAACGAGATACACAAGAAAGTTGAGCGACCATTTAAAGAGTCTTTCATGTGTAAAATTGGACTGAAACTTTTTTTTAATGGTTGATATTATCACAGCAGAGACAGTGGACCTCATTTATGAAAACTGTCTAACAATAAAACTGTATTTTTTGCCCATAGCAACCAATCCTAAAAGGTGGAACCGGACCTGGTTTAAAACAGATACCAACGCCTCCTGATGGACGCCATGGACTACAATGGTATCTGTCTGGTTTCCTCCGCAGTGTTTATTGCTCTATTATTCTACCTTTTCCCCTTCCACCTTGTCATTTCTCACCTAACTTCAATCTATAACCTCTCTCTTTCCATTGGGATCTTTCCATCCTCCTTCAAATGCACTCGTTTACTAAAAAAAACCCTACTTTGGACCTTCCTGCGGTGCTAATTACTGACCAGTCTCTAACCTGCCCTTCTCTAAACTTTTGGAATGGTTGGTCTACTTTTGCTTAATCTGCCATCTCTCTGCTAACTCTTTTTGATACAATCAGGTTTCCGCACTTTACACTCCATAGAAATTGCTATAATTAAAGTTTCAAATGCTCTGACAGCGAAATCTCAGGGTAATTACTTGTTGTTGCTTCTTCTAGATCTCTCTGCTGCATTTGATACTGTAGATCACCAACGTCTCCTGATGATGCTCAGCACCATTGGCCTCAAGGACACTGCTCTCTTGGGTCTCATCCTACCACTCTGACCTCTCAATTAGGGTCTCATTTGCAGGTTCTATTTCTTCCCCTCTTCCTCTTGGTGTTGGGGTTTCTCAGTGATAATTTCTATGTCCTCTCCTCTTTTCACATCTTTCTTTCCAGCCGCTAAACTGGTGCCTCTACATTGTGTCATTCAATGTACTGGTTGCCCATTCAGTACAGAATATAGCATAAACTAATCACTATCACTCATAAAGTTCTCCACAGTACAGCACCCTTCTACATCTCCTCCATCATCTCTGTCTACCACCGTACTCGAGCTCTACTGATGACCTTCGACTAAATGCCTCTAACATCCAAATCTCCCATGCTTACTTCCAGAACTTTGCACATGCTGCTCCAGTTCTTTGGAAAGCACTACTCCATACGATACCAACTACTAACACTCACTGTCTTAAGCTCACTTTGAGAATACATCTTCTTATGCATGCCTACCACGATCCCTAATTGTACCTCCCCCCTACACACTCACACAAACACCCTGCTTTTAGTCACATGCGCAATATGTTGGCACTATATAAATAAAGATTACGATTATTTTTAACAGAAAAAAGTAGTACAACATGCAAAACTACACAATATTCCATGTGTGGTCTGACCAGTAAAATTTTATAATGGTAGAATAAGTTCTCATCATTGCAATCTATGCCTCTTTTTTAAAACACCCATAATCCTGTTTGCTTTGGGCCAGCCTTTCCTACCTGTGCTACAATTAAGTTTTCTGCCCATAAGTCCCAGTCCTTCTTTATGTCCTTTCCTTAATTTTTAGTTTAACAAGTAACATTGAATTGATTTTTTCTTCCATGTGTAACCTTGCATTTTCCATGTAAACTTTTCTGTACTTATTTGTTTTTTTTTTTTTTTTTTATATTTTTTTTTTTTTTTATTTTTATTTTTTTTTTTTTTTTTTTTTCTTTTTTTTTTTTTTTTTTTTTTTTTTTTATTTTCTTTTTTTTTTTTTCTTGTTTTTATTTTTTTTGTTTTTTTTTTTTTAAATTTTCTTTTTTTTTTATTTTTTTTTTTTTTTTTTTTTTTTTTTTTTTTTTTTTTTTTTTTTTTTTTTTTTTTTTTTTTTTTTTTTTTTTTTTTTTTTTTTTTTTTTTTTTTTTTTTTTTTTTTTTTTTTTTTTTTTTTTTTTTTTTTTTTTTTTTGTTTTTTTTTTTTGTTTTTTTTTTTGTTTTTTTTTCTTTTTTTTTTTTTTTTTTTTTTTTTTTTTTTTTTTTTTTTTTTTATGGATTTGATACAGCGGGAAACAGCAGGTAGTAAGACTAGCGTAAAGTCAGGAACAGCAGGGAACAGGTGCAGGTAGCGAGGGTTAATGTGGTACACAGGTACTCAATGTTAACAGCAAGAGCAAATTAACAGGGGTAGGCTTCTAATAAACCCAAACCAATACTGGGACAAGGGAAAAGAATCGTACAAACAGGGTCGCAGGTTCATTGGCAGGTGATTGAGTTCTGTCTCTTTAAACACTCGTACACTGCAGCACGCTCCCTACAGGGCGCTTGTGCGCACACAGGCAGACAAAGGACGAGTGCGAGCAGGAGTGAGAGCCGGTGAATAAGTGCTGCCGGCGGATGCCGCAGCAGAGACAGGAGACGGGACAGGCGAGTATAGTGCAGGGGGTCGGGACACAACCATGCCCGCGGCTCAGCACGGAAGCCGCAGCATGGACCGTGATTACTCCCCTTAAGCCTCCCCTCCAGTAACCCGGGGCCCCCTCAAAACAGCCAAGGGTAACCACCTCCTCTTACCCCAAAACTGTTTCAGAGTAGATGTCCAGATAACTCTCGATTGGGGGCAAAATGTATGCAGGGGGAGAGTTGGGCGGGAACTGGAGATGTCTTGAAACTCCAGGGTCGCTTCTTGTGATTGAGGCTCTACAACAGGCAGAACAGCAGAAATGGGCAGAGATATGGGTAGGCGGGATTGACCAGAGGGAACTTGAGGCGCGTGAGGGGCATAGCTCCCCCCATTGTACAATTTCCCCCCCCCGTTTCCGCCCAAGGTGGACTGTGATGGGGGGGCCCACGAAAGCCCAAAGCAGGAAAAAAACGATGTACTAGGCAGGACGTAGAACAGTTTTTCCTCTGGGTGGGAATTTCCCAACTTGCAGAGACAGAGGCTTGGTACTGTAGTGCACAAGTTCTTTCAGGATCTCCCCATTGATGGAGGAGAAATGCAGTGGTTTAGCCAGGCAGGAGACAGGCAGGTAATACTAGTCCACAAGAGATTGGTGGATAAAGTTCTCAGAGGAACCAGGTCCAAAAAGCAGAATTTGAAATTTTGTACAAAAATCAAACTGAGAGTCACCAGTGTGGTCAGACAAGGAGCAGAGGCATCTTCATTCAGGATCACCTCACTAACTAAACCCAGGCACTTGGGTTTTCGGGGCACAGCTGGGCAAACTGGACAGCTTTTCAGGTAGTGATTGGCACTGCCACAGTATAGACACAGGTTCAGACTGTGCCTGCGAATGTGTTCCTTCGGGGTTAGATGAGTGCAATTCACCTCCATAGGGTCATCTTGAGGGACCGCAGATGCCTGGTGGGTAGATTTGGCGTCAGGTCAAGGCGAAGGGGAGGCTTGCGAGGACGAAAAGTCGTAGGCTGCTGGTGAAGCTCAAGCTCCCTTTCTACAAAGCGGATGTCTATCCGGGTACCCAAAGTGATGAGGTTGTCCAGGGTGGAAGGTAGGTCTCAACCAGCCAGTTCATCCTTGATATGCCCAACAAGGTCACCCCCAGAAGGCTGCAACAAGGGCCTCATTGTTCCAAGCAAGTTCAGAAGCCAATGTGCGGAACTGGATAATATATTGGCCCACCGAAAAATCACCTTGACAGGAACAGATGCCACAGAGCTATGGCGCCCTGGTTTTTCAAAAATGTTTCTGAAGGCACACAGAAACTCTTAGAGGTCCTCTGTCAGCAGATCCCCTCTCTCCCAGAGGGGCAAGGCCCAGGCCAAGGTTTCAAGTGAGAGTAGGCTGATGCTAAACACCACCTTGGCTCTATCAGACAGGAACTGGTGAGCCAGGACCTCAAAGTGGTACACTGGTTAACGAATTCGCAACTGTTAGGGGGCTCCTTGTTGTGAAAGGGGGAAAAATAGGGTATGGCAAGCCCGTGTCACCCCCTCCCAATCAAATTCTACCTTCACTAACACAATCAGGACCGTCTCTACTGTTCAAGTTGCGTGGGAGATAAGCCCTTACCTTTTTGTTTACATGGGTGCAGCCAGGTCAGTTTCAGGGGAAAAAGGGCGTTCCTTAAGTTCTAACTCTTGTGATTCAGTCTCCTGTGTTGGAGTTGATAGGAAGCATCAGGTCCTACCTTCACCACTTTCAAATGAAGAGTCCTGTTTACTCACTAGTCTCCCCCTAATGATTGATATTTCTCCATTTGGGGCAACTGCAGCATCCCTGACTACTAGCTAACCAGAAAACGTGTAGTCCAAAGGCCCCAATATATTGGGCACCCTCCCCGACCTCCAGTGAAGGTTTTTCTCAAAAGAGGACCTCCCTCGTTTTCCACAGTACCTGCTCAAGCCTGCGCAAGAAGCCCCCCTACAAACCAATCTCTACACTCCACAGCAAAGGGGCGCTTAAAACCCTTATCTTTCCGCAAAACAAAAACCCCCTTTTTTCCGTGAGGAAGAAACCTCCCCAGTGAACCAGAGAAATTCAGAAAGCTTCAGGACCCTTAGAGCTACAATCAAGCCACCATTCTGGAGACACCATTGTCCCAAACCACACTCTACTCGCACTATACCCCCCTCTGCTACCCATTTACTGGTGGGCCTCGCAAAAAGCCCCTTTTTCAGCGTCCCTTCCCTCGGACTGTCATACTTATTTTCTTTTCACAACAAGGCCCAAAAATACACCGGACCTGAGCCTCAGGGGGCTTAAAACTCTCCCCAACCCTTTTTCAACCCTTCAAGCCTGTCTGATGCCCGGAGGGCTGACCATCAGATGTTTCCCCCTCCAATATGTGGATAACCTTTTACTGTGTGAAAAGGGCCCCAAGCTTGCAACTTACCTTTTTCTTTACTACAAAAAATTTGGCCCCAAAAACTCAAATTTCAAAAGGGAAAACCCAATGGGGCGCTACTCAAGTCTTTTTTGGGCCCCTCATTTTCAAGGTTGCAAGCCCTCACAGAAACCGCAAATTTGCTAACAGAGACTTCCGACACCCGTGGAACAAAACATTACAACTTTTTCCCTTTGGCATGGTGACTTACTGTAGCAATGGACCCTAATGCTTCAGTCCCATGGAACCTTTGTATGAAGCCTTTGAATCCTTTTGGGATCAAGACCCAACCTTTTTTGAGGTGGATGAAGGATTGACCGTCTGAAAGAAATCGTTGTCCCGGGGCCCCACGCTTGGCATTCCCGATATACCCCCCCTTTCACTCTATTTGTTTCTGAAATTGGGGACACCTTTTGAGTCCGGCCCAACCCCAAAAGGAGGGTGGAGAGGCCTCTTGGCTCTATCCAGCCTAGACCCCGTGGCACCCATATGTCTGGGGGCCCCTTCCCTTTCGCTCAAACCCTTTTGGTAAAAATTCTGACATTATTTTGGGCCCCCCGTTACCACCGGCACCCCATGATTTGAAAGCGATATTAGATCTAAGTCACAAAAATATTTGTCAACAAACGCTAAAGTGTCTCCAAAACTCCCTTCTATTCCTTCTAACTCTTCTCCCCCTCAAGGGGGGGAAAATAGGACCCGGAGGGCTGACTCCCCCAATCCTCCACTACCAGGATGATGATGACCCCGATGCTTCTTTTATGTTGCCTTGAAATCATGGGCAAGAGGTGGGACATTCCCCCCAAAAGTACAATATTTAAAATGAAAGCCCCTGTTTAACTGGGCTCAGAGGGGGGCAAAAGGTAACCATCTGGTGGCCAAACTTAAGTGGGCTGCACTACAACCTTGAAGAGGAAACGGTGTGTGTTAAGACAAGGCTCAATCCAAATGCAGAGGGCCTAAAGTCCCAGAAAATGCAGCTCGTAATCAGTAAGAAACAAACCCCCAAAACAATCCAGGCCTTTCTCCCTATGAAAAAAACCGTTGGGGGGCCCCCCAGATAGGCGGGGGCCACCCAAAAGTTAAGTTTGGGGGAATGTAGTTTTGTGAATTTCGTGATCTCTCTGTGTAAAGAATTGAAAGTAACACATGCTTTAGTCTCCTTTTATATTCCAGATCCAAACTCTGATCCCAGTTGTCACTCTATTCAACCAGGAGACTATGTACTGGTGACAAACCACGTGAGAGAATCCCTGGAGCCTAGATTTGACGGGCCATTCCAAGTCCTTCTGACCATTTCCACAGTGGTGAAAAATTAAGGGAAAAGTACCTGGTTCCATGCATTTCACTGCAAAAAGGTCTCCTCCTATGTGGCCTGAATATCCTTTTGCATGTTACCCTAGCACAGTTACAGAATCCTTAAATAGCAATCACCCCGGATAATGGGGTGACCATCTTTTGGAATAATTGAAGACAAACTGGCAATGGAAACAGGGTATAATGAAATGAATGCCTGGGTGGAATGGCTAACGTATAGTGCCCAAAGCCAAAATAAAACTAATTGTTATGTATGTGCTAGTGCCAAGCCCCATCTGGGTACAGTACCCCTAACTATCCCTGTCAGTGCAGAAGAGTGTTTTATGAGTTTGTTCACCAATACCTCTATAAACTATAGCGCCTGTGAAGATTGGAAAGTTAAGTATACCTTAGTTACCAAGACCCCAAAACCAGGGGACGGCGCCACAATCTATCCAGGGAATTACAC
Organism: Phyllomedusa bahiana; assembly: GCA_025379985.1. Classification (NCBI taxonomy): domain Eukaryota; kingdom Metazoa; phylum Chordata; class Amphibia; order Anura; family Hylidae; genus Phyllomedusa; species Phyllomedusa bahiana. The sequence continues at coordinate 22,722 of JAODAL010013025.1, forward strand.
TTGCTACGAGTCCACCTCAGGTAAAATTTAAAGGGCAACTTTAAAAAGGGGTTTTTTTGTCCCAATTTTTCAGTTCCAGTCGTCCAAAGTTCAAATTAGGTCCGTCCTTAGCAAACATCTATTGCATTTGGGGTGGGGGGTAACTGAGGGTAGTTTAACAGTAACTGGACGGGTCAATTTTACGCTCGCCAAATTCATCACTTTTCCACATACATCCAACCAGAGAACCTTGGATTTGGGAAGGTAACCACATGAAACACAAGAGGGAGGCCCCCTGGGGCGTCCCAAGGGGGGCCCCTAAAAATTTAAAGGGCGTGCCAAGTAAATTTTTTTATGGCCCCATTTACAAATGAAAATGTCGACGGGTTTAATTACCGTTTTACAACCAACAGAGTTTTTATTAATTACTCTAGGTGCTCTCCAAAGGGTCTAGCCAACCGTTTTGGTCCCCCCCCCTCCACCATGACTTCCAAATAGAAGTTTTGGACATGATTTAAGCAAAAAAGGGGAGGGGTTTGCAAAATGTTTGGGGACAGTTTTTTTGCACAATTTTCCAACAATATGGTCCCCCCGGGAAAGGGGACATGTTTTGAAAAAAATTGGATGATTGCCAAAGATGAAAAGAACTCGGGAGGAAAACCCAGGGACAGTTTTTTTTGGTGGATGTCAGGATAGCAAAGTGGTTCCCAAATTTTACACTGTCATTTTTTCTGTTACTGATGGCAGTGATTCTACTTTATTTTCCCTTGCATAAAAAAAGATTATAACAAAGATATTGAAATTAACCCAACTTTCCCATGATTAACAGGGGAAATAACATAATTGAGCCGAAAACCCTTACCCCCCTGAGAACCACAATTCTTTACCAAGATTGGGTCCAAATGATTGAAAGATAGGGGCCTGTCAGGCCGGGGAAACCAACAAAAAGGGGGGTCACCGCAAAGGAGGGGCTCATCTAAAATCTGGTGAAGCATCCACCCCCTTTTCCCCCGCCACTTTGACAGGCACAGGTGACTTTAGAGTAGGGGGAAAACCAAGTTAAACAAACTCGGGGTCATAATAATTTTTAGGGGGGGATTGTGAAGGGAAACAATTTTTTTTTCTAATGCTTTTGTAAGAATTTGTGGTGCAAAAACATTTTTTCCATATAAGTTTTAGCTGAACAGCAGATATCTCCAAATTGTCATGTTTCCTGGACCACTCCCCCACAACGGGCGACTGGACCGGGGTGCAAACCATATATCTGAAGAAAAAATCAACTATGCCACATTCCTGAAGAATGCAAGAAAAAAAGGGAACTTAACCACCCCCCCTGAAAACAATCCATTGTATTGTAATAAAGGTTTTTCATTCGGGGCCTCTTCACACGGGGGAAAAAACTCAAACCAGCTCTCTGTGTTTTGGTGTCATTTCTTCACCCGGAAACTCATGTTCAATTTGGACAAAAAAAGTTTTTTAAATATGTGTCACAATGGAATTTATTTCATCATATTTCCTATATTTTATAGCTTAACTTGTCTTTTTTTGCTGATTTCTAATCTAAAATTTTGTCTTTTTTTGTACACACATTTTATTGTTTAACAATTTTTATGTTTTAAAAAAAAAAACGTCAATAAAAAAATCTATTTAAATTTGGGACAGAATAGCATGCTGTTCCCCCTAAACCCCCAACATGGGTAAGGGGTAGAAAAGGGCAGTGCAGGCGGGGACTGTCATGGCAAAGGAGGCAAGCTCAGCAGGTAGCGAAGCGGGCGTAGAACCTGCAACACAATTCATCCACAGGATAATTTCCTTATTTCTGAAGGTTGCTCCGGGTGGATGCTTAAGGTAACTACATTTGACATTTTGCGGGATATCTGGAAAAGCCACGTCGGTGGGATTCATAATTTTTGGGGCAGTTCATACTTCACTTTTCCTAATGCAGGGTTAGAAACTGCCACGGTTCATCCGGGGTCCCTCCCTTTGGACCGGGGCCCTGTCCTGCCTGCCATGTCCTGCGGGGGCTCCCTAGAGGGGTCCCAGCACCTGGTTCTGCTTTACTTCCCTTCCCTGTCCAGCCCCTTTTTGCTTTCCTGGTCCTGTCTGTCACGGGCCTCCAAGGCGTGGCGCGGCAGTTTCCTCCCTATTTATAGTTTCCTGTTCGTGCCCCTTTCCCTCTTCCCCCCCTCCCTCTGGCTAAAAGAGGAATTTTTGCTCTTCTCGGGGTGATTCATTGCTCTTTGCTGTGTCCAGCTGCTTCCCATCTTGACTCCTCCAGAAAATCTCGGGTCTGCTTTTTGGAGCCTTTAACCCCGAATGCGGGTCCAGTGTTTGGTCATCTAGCTCCTCCGTCCCTTTCCGTGGGTTTGTGTCTCCTTATCCTGCCTGTTCCTGCCCCTTATGTCTCTCCTTTTCCTGCCTTTTTCCCCTGGTCGTACCTATGTGTAACCCCCCCCCTTCCTCCGACCTGTGTGCTAATGTACCTTTAACCCCTGTACCGTGACATTTCCTGTGTTTCCTGATTTCCCCCCGCCTGGATTCCTGTCTTGCACCCCGGCTGTCACCCAAGGTAGCCACGTCAGGGGCAGTGACCTGGGGGTCCCCACCAAGTCCATCCCGCTTTGGGCGGGCTCTGCGAAGCCCAGGGCCCCTTAGACTCCACTCCCGGGGCGGGTCCTTCACTACCCCTCGCCTGCGGTGACACAGGGGACCCCACCCCCGGGATGTCTCGGTCGGCTTCGGCGTACGTCCATCCGCCGCACCTTTACAGTATAACTACCTGGATCCGCCGGGGGACCCGCCCTCGTCTAGGTGTTGAAAACCCGGGCCTACCATGGCCGCCCAAGCTTACGTTTGGCCCTAGTCATGGCCACCCAGGCTTACTTTTGGCCTAGCTCACGGCCCCCCAGCTTACGTTTGGGCCTAGCTCACTCCACCCAAAGGCTTTGTTTGGCCTACTCAGGGTCCGCCCAAGCTTAGTTTGGCCTAGCTCCCCGGTCCACCCAGAGCTTACGTTTGGCCTAGCCAGGGCCACCCAACTTACTTTCCCCCCAAAGCTCCGGGTCCAGCCCAAGTTTACTTTCCCTACTACGGTCCAGCCCAGACTTACTTTTTGCCCTATCCCGTCCAGCCCGAGCTTACTTTTGGCCCTAGCCAGGGCCAGCCCAGGCTTAAAACGTTTGGCCTAGCTCACGTCCAGCCCAAGCACTTTTGGGCCCTACCACGGTCCACCCAACTTACGTTTGCCTACTCAGGTCCAGCCCAGAGCTTACGTTTGGCCAGCCACGGTCCCGCCCGACCTTCGATCCCCGGGCTTACGGCCCCCCGCCCTGACCCTTCTAGCCCCCGGGGGCTTACATTCCCCCCCCTGAGCCTTCTGACCCCCATGTTACGGTCCCGCCCTAGCCTTCTAGCCCCCGGGCTTACAGCCCCGCCCGAGCCTTCTGACCCCTGGCTGAGGGCCCGCCCTGACCTTCTGAGCCCCCGGGCTTACCCCCCCCGCCCTGAGGCCTTCTGAGTCCCCGGGGCTTAGGGCCCCCCTGACCCTTTCTAATCCCCGTGGCTTACGGTCCCGCCCTGAGCCTTTCTACCCCCGTGGCTTACGGTCCCGCCCTGACCCTTCTGAGTCCCCGTGGTTTACGGTCCCCCCCTTTAGCCTTCTGAGTCCCCGTGGCTTACGGTCCCCCCCCTGAGCCCTTTTTCCCCCCTGGCTTGGGTCCCGCCCTGCCTCTGAGTCCCCGTGCTTACGGTCCCGCCCGAGCCTTCTAGTTCCCCCCCCCTTTTTGCCTTCCCCGCTTGTTTCCCCCATGCACCTCCGTTTCAGGTTTTCCCCCAAACTGGCATTATACCCCTGTACTTGGTTTTTTTGGGGTTCCCCCGTAGAATTGCGGGCCCGGGCCCCTTTTGGGGAATGCCATTCTGTATTTGGGGGGGGAGGAGGGGCTTTTAGGGGGGGGTACTGTCACGGTTCAGCCGCGGGCCCTGCCTTGGACCGGGCCTGTCCGTCCTGCCATTCCTCTGGGCTCCCCTATAAAAGGGGTAAAAAGCCTGTTTTTTTTTTATGAACGCCTGGGCCTGTTTCCCTTTCCCCGTTCTTCCTGGGCCTGTCTGTGCACTGGCCTCCAAGGCGCCGCGGCAGCTTCCTGCCTATTTATAGTTTTTTTTGTTCTGTGGGACCCTTCCCCTTTTACCCCTGACCTCTGGCTATAAAGGGAAATTTTTTTGTCTCTTTCTGGTGAGTTCATTGCGTCTGTTGCTGTGCCAGCGCTTTCCCCTCTTGACTCCTGCCAGCATCTCAGGGCGCTGTTGGGGCCTTTAAAACCCCCGAGATCTGGCCAGTGTCTTGGTCTCTAGCTCCTGCCGTCCGTTTTCCTCGTGTCTGGTCCCGTATCCTGCCCTTTCCGTCCTTAGTGCTCTCCGTTCCGCCCTGTTCCCTGGTCTGTACCTTGTTTACCCTCCAGTTTCCCGCCGTATCCTGTGGGGATATGTACGTTTAAACCCCCTGTATCCGCTGTAAAAGTTCCTTGTTCCCGTACTTCCCCCCTGATTTCCCGTCTTCACCCCGGGTGTCACCCGCATTTCCCCCGTCAGGGCAGTGACCTGGGGGTCCCGCAGCCAAGCCATCCCGCTTTGCGGCGGGCTCTGGCAAAACCAGGGCCCCTTTGACTCCACTCCCCGGGGGGTCCTTTACTACCACCCCCTCGCCTGCGGGGATCACAGAGGATCCACACCCCCATTTTGCGGCGCGCTTCGGCGACTCCATCGGCCCGCCGGGCACCGTTACAGAAACACTGGGTATGCGGATCACAGGTTAATTGGCAGGTAATTGAGTACTGTCTTTTTAAATACTTGTGCACTGCCTGGGGCCCAGAGGCACCGTGTGCACTCAGGGAACCAAAACACGAGATCAAGCAGGAGCAGGCGGGGGAGTAACACAGCCCCGGGGGTATTTGCGGGGCAGTGGAAAAATACAGGGGCAACAGAGATCGCTGCAGCAGCGGCCAGGAAACGGCCATGCCCTTGTCTCCTGTGCATGTATTATTGCAGGTTTCCTGCTGTACTACATTCAATGGCAGCGGAATACAACCATCTGCGGTCGCTCTGCCACACTACCCATAATGACTCCACATGTTTATTTCTTGTATCTATATGTTTCTCTATTGTTGACTTCTGTAGGATTTTATATAAAGACATATGCAATCTCTTCTACATAAACTGTAACCCTGTAAGTTAACTGCATAATCATATCTATCAACCAACCATGTCTCAGTTATCCCCACTATGTTGTATTTTTCTTCGTGGATAAATAATTCTAGTTCATTGTGGGTCTAGATAAATAACAGCTTATCAAGGAAAGATCTCGATCTGTTCATATTTAGGTTATCTTCATACTTAAAGGGGTTGTATCATTACATTAAATGGTCTTCAGAATAAGGGGACAGTGAAAACAAGCTACTTTGCAATTGGATGTCATTAGCAAAGCTGTCTTGTTTTTTACAGATCCCCTTTTCTTAATTATTTAAACACTGTTCCCCATGCAGGGCGGAATTCCCCCTCCTTTCATTTCATTGGCTACAGCTCTACTAATTTACATTCTGTCTGGCCCCCGGGCCTACACAGGAAAGGCATTCCTCTCTCTTACTCAATAAGGGGCCGGCAGCATTTCACTCTGCACACCACACTCCACAGTAACACTGCACTGCTTCTACAACAGAAAACACAAATTGTGCTTTTGGGGCCTAAGATCTGTTCGCCTGGATAGTTATAGAAAATGGATTCAACTGTAAAAACCTCCACTTTGAGAGGAGAAGAGATCAGTGCTCTGAGTTCATAGAAGACTGTTAACTGAAAAGCGGGGTGCTATGTAAAATACACTCTTACAAAAAAGTTGCATAGGGACAAACGACAAGTGACATGTGAACTCGACAGAGGGGGGGGGGCACACTGACTCGGGACGCATGAACATGAAGGGGGCAACTCATCCCCCCTTTGTTAAGAAACCCAACTGGAGGAGAAGAACGCCCCTGGATTTGTAGACTGAGAACGAAGACAATGAAACACAAAAACTGATAAGCGATACATCCCCCTTTAAGGTAGAAACCTACAGTTTAAATGTTGTGCATAACATCTAGAGCTAACATTGGCTGTACTTCCATAGAATAAAGGGGGCTGCCACCCCAGCCCCCCTCTTTAAAATTTTTTCACAAATGGGAAATACCCCTTTAAGTTAAAATGGTTATGGCTTCTACATATTAGGAGCAGATTCTTTAGTACTGTCTGAAACGAATACAAAGTAACTTAGATCAGACAGTCTAAAAATATGCCAATTTATCAATGTATGATAAATGGGACTTATGTTTAGACACATCTGTCTAACTTTGCACCATTTACTAGTTGGTTTGCTTTGCAAAAATTCACAAAATTTCACTTTTTTTTTTTCCACATAGGGCTGAATGACCCCTTTCCGTAAATATACGTCCTTTTGTTGGACACAGCAAAGAAGTTTCTTAAAACTTATGGTGCAACTGCCATAGTAAATGTTCTCCATTGTGTTTTGTATTGTGCAACAGCATAAGAAAGTTTAACTTCTACAAGTATTGTGGTCCTGTATTATTTCTCTATGCAAAGAAGTAGGTTCAGACTGGCCCACAGGTGAAAAGTGGAAACCACCAGTGGGACACTGGGCATGGTGGGGCCCTGTTCATTGCAGACTTGGGGCTGCTTTTTAGGGATTAAAGTAGAGAAATAGAGGCAACAAACAAAAGGAAGAGATCAAGATTATGTGTAGTATGTGCAGTCATGTTGCTTTAGCGTGGGCTTCAAGAATCAGCTCCAGTGGTGGACTTTGGGCACCCTAGTCTGACGCTGTGAGGGACTATTAATATATAGATGGCATAGCATAGGAAAAAATTACATTTGTGAAGTAATACTATATTATTCAACATAATCACCTTTCAACTCTATACACTTACTGCATCAATCAAAAATTAAACTCTGATTCTTTAGACAAAAAATTTATTTGCTGTTCTGCAAACCCCAACTCCACAGCATCAATTACCAGTGGTTGTCAATTGTTATCCTATAAATGATTTTTTGAGTTTTGTACAGAGATAATAATCATATGAGGTCAAATCAGGAGAATATGAATATATGAATGATCACCACAAAGTCTCACATCACCCTCCAAACACTCCACAGAATTGACTTTAAAAATTGTTGAACGATATGAAACATGAATTCACATGAAATATTCAAATTCTCTGTTATGCATTTTAGGCCGATTCGTCTATTATGTGAAATCATGTCATGGAAAGCTTCAATGTTGAATTGACACAGAAATCAGTCTTCCAGGCTTCTTTTCATTTGTAACAGATTTTTTTCCATGTTTAAAATGGTTATGAAGATAGACATTGATCTCCTAAGTTTGTTGCCAACATCATAAATTCCTTTATCAGGCCGTTAAAAAACAGGCACTTGATGACCGAACTATACCCGATTTTGAAGTTCCAAGCTTCATTGGACATGGTTTATTTTTCTTAATCACAATTTTTAAATGACATAGTCTTTTGTTTGCTAAAATTTAGCATGTACACTTGTCAAACGTAATACTTGTTTCCGTAGCAACACAATTTATTTTGTTTGCAAAAGTTATTTAAGGCTAGCTACTTATCAATCCCGCCTTGTAGCTTATTTCCTCTGTTGGGCCCAGGTTAATCAAGTTTGACACTGGTTACTCTGCCGAACAATACAAAAAAGTTTTTTGGGGTGTCTAGAAATTTTTGGCCTTATTCTGTGTATTTGAGTGTTACGGAGTCCGAAATTCCCATCCAGTGTTCTAGCAGCTCTAGTTTATGAGATGTTGATTACAGGATTCTACGTTGATCTTGTGATGAATATGTGTACAGTATAAATCTGTAGTGCAGATGAATGGAATTGGATTTGCTCATGTACATTTGTATTTTTGTTCGCATGTGTTCCTTAAATGTTCTAAAATTTATGTCTTTTCTGTTTTATATGAATTTCTTTAGTATAATATTGAGTGATCACTACTTTCAGCAGCAGATACTTGGTAAGGTGGCAATGTCGGATCTCCAAAACCAAAGCTGATAGGGAAAAACAGGTCAGCAGCAAAACAATTATTATTATTATTATTATTATTTATTTTTTGAGCGCCCTTGGTTCCAGAGCGCTGTACATTCAGGTTTCATACATAACATAGGTCAAACAAGTACAAGGTGACAAATTACTAACTAACAACTGGTACAGAAGGAGAGAGGTCCCTGCCCGTGAGGGCAGACACACCACACTACCCTATCACAGAGTCTCCCAAAACCGTGTTACAATCCATTCAAAATTCATATATAGGCTGTAAAACTCTTTCAACACTTTCAAACATTGTAATTTTTCTTCACTTTAATAAACTTTTAACTTCATACAACAATGTTGCAAAATTTTCCAAACCATTACTATATCAGAATGTCTGTGATGTTTCCGCAATTCACAAGATAACAAGTTATTGTAGCAGTCATGATATATTGTATCTCACAAGACAAGTGCTATGCAGTGGGAGTCCTCACACGCCAGACAGTGACGTTTCGGAGGAGAACCTCCTTCCTCAGGCGGGCTTGGCCAGATGGAACCCTCCCATCGTAGGTTACGGCTGACTGAGGAAGGAGGTTCTCCTCCGAAACGTCGCGGTCTGGCGTGTGAGGACTCCCACTGCATAGCACTTGTCTTGTGAGATACAATATATCATGTGTGCTGCTTAGCCCTCATGTAAATGCTACAATAACTTGTTATTTTGTGAATTACGGATACATCACAGACATTCTAATATACTAATGGTTCGGAAAATTTTGCTACATTGTTGTATGAAGTTAAAAGTTTATTAAATTGAAGAAAAATTACAATATCTGAAAGTGTTGATGGATTTTTACAGCCTATACATGAATTTTGAATGGAGGGGAAAATAGGTGTCATTTTCAGAATAGGCGCCCTAAACTTACTCAAAAACGGTTCCAACTTTTAAGCCACCAAAATGAGTGTTCCCCAGTGTTATGAAAACTCTTTTCTTTGATACAAGTCTCAGCAAGTATATAATTTTAATTGGACAATATCTTCTTACATGCTTTGCCAGTGCACATCGCTGTCCAGTTGGCCCTTTATGTCCTACCCAAACCCAGGGTCACCGTTAGGGCAGTACAACCAGCACTGTCGTACGGGGCCCGGCCAGACCATAAAGCAAGGGGGGGGGCCCGCCTCTGCCGTCAGGTACCACCCCCTTACTTCGTGGTAATGGTAGAGAGAACAGCTGCTGCACGCTGAAGAAGTAAGTTACACTCACTTAGATGTATCAGATGACGTGCAGTGTGACTCGCAGTGCGGGTCCCTCCCCCTCAGCAGCGCCAGGCCCCTTCACAGTCCTTTGGGGCCCCCATAAGTCCCCTGTATGTTGTGGGGGCCCTATTCAAGGCCCCTGTATATTGTGAGGGCCCCATTAAAGGCCCCTAAATGTGGGGGGCCCCCATAAGGCCCCTGAATAGTTTGGGGGCCCCAGTCAAGCCCCCTGTATGTTGCGGGGGCCCTATTCAAGGCCCCTGTATATTGTGAGGGCCCCATTAAAGGCCCCTAAATGTGGGGGGCCCCCATAAGGCCCCTGTATGTTGTGGGGGCCCCATTCAAGGCCCCCAAATGTTGTGGGGCCCCCTTAAGGCCCCTGTATGTCGTAGGACCCCCATAAGGCCCATGAATGTTTTGGGGCCCCTATAAAGCCCCATCTATGTTGTGGGGGCCCCTTAAGACCCCTGTATATTGTGGGGGCCCCATTCAAGGTCCCTAAATGTTGTGGGCCCCTATAAGGCCCCTTAATTTTGGGTGGCCCCCATAAGGCCCCTGAATGTTGTGGGGCCCCCATAAGGCCCCTAAATTTTGAGGGGGTCCCATAAGGCCCCTAAATGTTGAGGAGCCCCCATAAGGCCTCTGAATGTTGTGGGGCTCCATTCACAACCCCTGAGTATTGTGGGGCCCCACTCAAGGTCCTGGAGATTTTTCAAGTTCTCCCTTTACTTATGGGGGCCTTCTACCTGGCTACCTACCTACGGGGACCCACTATCTACTTACCTATAGGCGTCCCTATAAAACTAAGTACCAGGGCACCAAAAGGGTAATTATTACTATTTGGAGAACTATGAATGGGGAGTTTGTTCATAGGGTGAGTGTACAGGGGGGATTGTGAGTCTCAGGTGTTTGTGTTGTGAATTCTGCAGGGACGAGTGGTGTTCAGAAGAAGTCCTCATGGTGTCCAGGACCGGATGGAGAAGAAAAGAGAAAGTGAACGACTCATAAGAGGAACGTCACCTGTGAGTCACTAAATGTAACTACAGTGTGTGCCACTATGGGCCACATGTATGAAAACTGCCTAGCTGTAAGACTTTCTTTGTTGAACATAGCAACCAATCAGAGCTCCATTTTATAGTGCTCTGAAAAAATGAAGGGGAACTCTGATTGGTTGCTGTGGGCTCTGATTGGTTGCTGTGGGCTCTGATTGGTTGCTATGGGCAACAAAGAAAGTCTTAGACCTAGACAGTTTTCATACATTTCCCCCTATATGGTCACTGTATGGTGGTAATATTGGTCTTATTGTAATGGATGTTATTCAGTAACAGTATGGTGGCATTATTCTGCATCTTCGGAGTTATGTGGGGATGATGTGGCCATATTACTTGGTCATTGTATATCGCGGTTATATTGGTAATATCGGCTTTAGTATGGTGGTTTGGTCTACAACACTGTAGTGGTATTAGTCACTATATGGTAGTGATATGTGGCGGTATTATTCGGTCTTTGTATATTGTTGGATTATGTTGGACTGGGTATACTGGTTTGGTCAGTAACATGGTGGTGACACACGTTGATCATGCAGTGTTATTTGCTGGCCCTTGTATAGATACTCATTTCTGCAATATAGATAAACTGTACATTGTAAAATTCAACAAGAACTAAATCCAAAGACAATGGCGCAATTGTATATTTTTTTTTCTGGGGTTGGTTGGCAGTGGTGGCTGGGCATGGTTGTTGGAGGCGGAGCGAAGTGGTTAACAGGGGGGTGTTAACAGGGGGTGGGGTTTACGGGGGGCCCAGGTGCTTTAGTTGTTGAGGGCCCTGAAATTTCTGATGGCAGCCCTGCCCAAACCCTTTTATTTTTGCTGTTATTCCTACTTATGCGATGTTGATAAACCATGGTGTTACATTTTCTAACCAAGAAGGCTAGAAACGTCTGGGTATGGCGGATCCTCTGGGCCAACCACGGGTGCAGATGGTAACACTAGCGGAGGGTAGCCGAAGTGCAGGACAGGATAGCCGGTGCTGGAATGGATACAAGGCACCGTAGGTGTAGCCGTTAAATGGATGGCACTGTCCCAGGATGATAGCAGACTTGGTATAACGTCAGGTATCAGCAGGTATTTGGCAGACTGGAGCAGCAGAAGATGTACAGCAGGTAACGGGTAAACAGGAACTGGTAAACATACTGATAAACGTACAGCAGTAAACGCAGCAATCAGCAGCCAAGGGGACAAGCTCTATGTAAAGCAAAACACAACAATGAACTGACCAGGAGCACAGGGAGGAAGCTCCTTATGAAGCCAGAGGTCACAGGTCACTGGGCAGGAAACAGGAACACTGTCTCTTTAAATGCAGTGCAGTGCCGCGCGTGTGCCCCTAGAGGGAGCACTTGTGCGCACAGGATGCCAGGGGAGCCAGAGAGGACGAATAGCAGACTCGTATCTGCCAGCTGGAACAGCTGCAGGACAGACAGGAGCCGGGACAGGTGAGTGACAAGAGCCAGGGACACTAGAGAATACCGCAGCAACGGGCACGCCGACGGTCCATAGCAGGGACAGCGCTGTAAACCATGACACATGGTTTGGAATTTTAAGTAATTTCTATCTGCAGGATAATATAATGTCCATTGTGGTCTCTTTTTAGTTTGTCAGCTTTTTTTCCAAAACAATTTACTTTTTATATAATTTTCACCTCTTCTTGACGATGTTGAGCATGTCTAAATAATTATGCAACAATTCTAATACTTGTATTTTTTTAACTAATCCAAGACCTTTTTAAATAACTTTTCCATCATATCTCTGGTATATTCAACCATAAATTGCTCCCATCCAGAAGCCAAAACTTTTTTCTTGGGAAAAACTAAGGAGAATGGTAACTGTAACCAACTCATGGCTACATTTTCATTTACATATTTTTAAAGGAGTTTTCTCATTAGCACTTTTCTGTGTTGCAGGTCAGATCATAGCTCCCTAACAGCTGATCATCTCAGAGAATTGGGTGTCCTCCCCTTTAATTTCTAAGAGAGTTCTAAATACAGCCAAGCACACTTTCTCAGTAATATTTGGAACTCCAGTAGAAATCAGGACAGGATGGACAGGTGCAAGCGCTGCCACTCCCATTCGTTGAGACGGTCGGCTTGCAGTGAGCTACAAGTTGATCTGAGGGTGGAAAAAATACTAAAGGGAACACCGCTTTAATCCCTTAAGTCGAGGGACTGAAATGATTACTTAATGACCAGCTAAATTTTGTAGTTTTTGCCTCCTTGTGTTTCAATGGTCATAAATCTTTTAAGTGACGCAGTTGTATGAGGGCTTATTTTGTGCAGGAGAAGATGTATTTTTGGGCTGTGTAGTTTAAGTTTGCAAATAAATTACTGCAGAATTTTTTATTTATTTATTGTTTTGGTTTTTTAAACTGTTGTTTTACACTATTCACATTAAATAACCTGTTAGATTAATTTTACAGGTTATTATGATTGTGTAGATGCCTAACGTGTAGGATTTTTTATTTTTGTGTAATGTATGCACTAAATTTTTTATCAAATATTTATGCTTATTTTATTATTTTATTTATTTCTACAGTTTTTTTTGTTATTTACTTTTTTTGATATTCCATGAAGGGATAAACATTGCACAATTTTTTTTTTTTTTTTTTTTTACACTTAGCAATGTATTAGCATTTTCATCTATGCTAATACACTATAATCTAGAGAGGTAGCATGTAGCGTAGGCTCCCACCTGAATTGGGGTCACCTTGCTGTGGTAGGTGGCATTTATAGTTTTGATCAAAAATGTACACTAAGAACCTCAAATTTCTTCATACAGCAGAAATGCTGTTCCAAAAATTCTTAGGTCCTCCTTGACTGTTTTTTAGTGCCTATAGAGTGCTGCTGATATTGTATTGTGTTTGCATAGCTTTTTGCTGCCACAACAGTGTGCACCTATACGTTTATTTTTCAAAATGAATGTGCTAATCAGATTTTGTATTTTGACTGTTTGTATGGGGAAGTGGTGGTCCCCAGCTTGGAATATGCACTCTGCCCACCTGCACAGGTTTTTTAATCAGATCAGATTTATAGCAGGAACCTTCTAACCCTGAAGATTGGAGGTCTCAACAGACACCTAGAGAGGTAGCATGTAGCGCAGGTTCCTACCTGAATTGGGGTCACCTTGCCGCGTTAGGTGGGCATTTACAGTTTTGCTCAAAAATGTACACCAAGAACCTCAAATTTCTTCATATATTTCACATTAACAGAAATGCTGTTCCAAAAATTCCTCCTTGATTGTTTTTAGTGTTTCCAGAGTGCTGCTGATATTGTATTTGCATAGCTTTTCCTGCCACAACAGTGTGCACCTATACGTCATACATGCCAACTCTCCCGTTTTTGACGGGGGGGTCCCGCTATTTGGGGTCCCCTCCCGCCCTCCCGGGGAGTTGGCATTCCTCCCGCCGCCAGCAGGCGGCGGGGGTCCTTTAAATTACCGCGGCGCAAGAGTAGCGCTAGGGCGCTACTCTTGCGCTGCCGGACCGCTCCTACAGGCGGCTGAAGCGGCCGCAGTGGCCGCTCACCCGCCCGCGGTCTCACTGTGCGGGGAGGAGGCAGGAGGGATCGCTCCCTCCTCCCTCCTCTCCCTGTATGTACGGCGTCTGTGCGCGCCGTAAATACAGGACAGCGTCACAGGGGGACGTGACGCGCGGCTGCAGGGGAGTGACGCGCGGCTGCTCTCACTTCCCCCTGCGCCGCTGAAGAGATGGACAGGAGCGGCCGCGCTGCAGGAGCCTGGTAAGGTAAGTGGATTTTATTATTTTATTTTTATTAGCTTTAGGGGGCTCTACCTGGCAACAGAGGGGGCACTACCTGGCTAACAGAAAGGGCAACTACCTGGCAACAATGGTGGCATCACCTGACAACAATGGGGGGCACTACCTGGCTAACAGATGGGGCACTACCTGGCAACAATGGGGCACTACCTGGCTAACAGAGAGGGCAACTACCTGGCAACAATGGGGCACTACCTGGCAACAATGGGGCACTACCTGGCAACACTGGGGGCACTACCTGGCAACAGAGGGGGCACTACCTGGCAACAGAGGGGGCACTACCTGGCAACAGAGGGTGCACTACCTGGCAACAGAGGGGGCACTACCTGGCTTACAAAGGGGGCATCTACCTGGCTAACAGATGGGGGCATCTACCTGGCTAACAAATGGCGGCAGATACCTGGCGAACAGAGGGGGGCAGCTACCTGGGTAACAGATGGGGGCACTACCTGGCTAACAGATGGGGGACTACCTGGCTAACAGATGGGACATCTACCTGCTAACAGATGGGGGCATCTACCTGGCTAACAGATGGGGGCACCTACCTGGCTAACAGATGGGGGCACCTACCTGGCTAACAGATGGGGGCACCTACCTGGCTAACAGATGGGGGCACCTACCTGGCTAACAGATGGGGGCACCTACCTGGCTAACAGACGGGACATCTACCTGGCTAACAGAGGGGACATCTACCTGGCTAACAGAGGGGACATCTACCTGGCTAACAGAGGGGACATCTACCTGGCTAACAATGGGGGCACTACCTGGCTAACAATGGGGGGCACTACCTGGCTAACAATGGGGGGCCACCTACCTGGCTAACAATGGGGGCACCTACCTGCTAATAAAGGGGGGCACCTACCTGGCTAACAAAGGGGGGCATCTACCTGGCTACAAATTTGGCTCTACCTGGCTACAGAGGGGGCATCTACTTGGCTACAAGGGGGCATCTACCGGCCTGTAAGGGGCACTACCTGGTTATGGGGGCTACTACCTGGCTATAAGGGCATCTACCTGGCTTTCTTCCAAAGCCGTTATGCAGTTAGGTGGAGTGGGTGTGGCTTTTATTTGAAGGGGCGTGGCATACCGACAAGATGGGCGTGTCCATGCAAATTTTTGCCGCGGCGCGCTACGCGCGCCGCCCACTAGAGTCTCCTGCTTTTTCATTTTCAAAAGTTGGCAACTATGCTATACGTTTATTTTTCAAAATGGATGTGTTAACCAGATTTTGTATATTGAATACATTATAATCTGTTTCAGTTAGTCACAGGTAGCACACAGTGTGCCCTGGTCACTGGCTTGTTACACACACAGCGCTGGGGCTACTGTAGGTCCCCAGGGCTGACTGTAGAGATGTTCCCTGGGCTCCATTGCGTCATTGGGTGTCCCGATCACCCGATGGAACAGGGGAAAGCCCTTTCATTATGCCATCGTCACTGACCGCGGCAATCAAAGGGTTAAGCGTCAGAGATCGGAGGTTTTTTCCGCTTCCCAGCACTCACAATTGCTACTCCAGGAACAGAGCACAGCTGCGGCGCTAGGAGCCACAAGACCCCCTTTTTTTGCAGTGACATCAAAAGACAAACGACCCGAAATGCCAGCAAACGGTCGTTAAAGGGTTAAGGAGAATCTCTCAACTTAGTTTGGCGTAGTAAATAAGTGGCATTCTGCAGTGCTTGAAAATAC
The DNA here is from genome assembly GCA_025379985.1 of Phyllomedusa bahiana. Taxonomy (NCBI): domain Eukaryota; kingdom Metazoa; phylum Chordata; class Amphibia; order Anura; family Hylidae; genus Phyllomedusa; species Phyllomedusa bahiana. Next base: position 38,550 of record JAODAL010013025.1, read on the forward strand.
CTTTGTAGACATGCTCCTGTTCAAATAGTTTGTTTTATTAGAAGAGAATAAAAAGTTATAAACCATAGTGAGCCATTCACCCAGCGGGTCATCAGTCAAGGCAAAGTATTTGAGCCATTAGCGAAGAAACCATGATCCGATGACTATTGATGAGGGGCACATGGTGGTTTAATTACTTCTTTTCCTCTCGCCTAGTAAAATCAGGTAACGAGCTATTTATGAGCACTACAGAAGCATTCCACTGGCTTATTAACAATTTTACAGGAACAGCAGAATGGTTTTATTTTTCTATAAAAGCCCTGGTTTGATAAAGTTAGCATGACTGTGTAAAATGTAATTATCACTTTGTATCTCAGAGATACTTATCTACAAAATACAGGAAACATATGAAAGAAGCTCAAAAACAGCATGGACCTGAAGGTCCCAACAACTAAAATCCACTAGAATTTTGCCCATTATAGCACAATAACCATTAATTTTTTCTGAAATTTTTTTTTTTAACAATATTCTATAACTTAGCAACATAATGCCCCTTTTTTTCATTTCCCCTTTATTCTTCAGCTATATTATTGGAGTTATTCACATATCGTTGGTGGATAGGCAATGAAGCACTGTCACACTCTGAATTACTTTGTGAACTCTACTCAGTCTATAGAATATTGTTGGGACTGATTAAAGAGGTTGTCCAGTGGGAAAAAATTATGTTGTAAATAATAGCTTTTCCAAAGTAAGGAACTTTTGTAGTATATTTTCATATTTTCTGTGGGCTTTCTGCCTTTCTACATTAGTTTTTTTAAGGGCCCCTAAAGTTTCAGGGGCCTCTTTGTGTCTCCTCACACGGGAAATCACCGACAAAGCCTGGGAAAATAAAGGTGGAAAAAAGTTGCACCCACACCCCCTTTTTGGCCTGCCCCCAAGGGCTTTGGTGATCAGAAAGGAAACAGGGTTGGGTACCCAAAAAGCCCCAGACGCTGCCCCCGGGCCTTAAACCGCAAAAAAATGCCCCATGCTTCCTTTTTGGGCCCCCCCCTTTTTCCCTCTACCAGCAAGTACTCACCTGTCCACACCCCTTTGCCCCCGGGCCCTCCGCTGCTCCCGGGCCCTTTCCCTAGGGCGGTGCGCCAGCTCGCGAGATATAAAGAGGTTTGGGGCCCAAAATGCCCTTTTCCCACCACCGGGGTTTTAAAGGAAATTTCTGCCAGGGGCCTGGGTCTTTTGTTAAATATTTCAAACTTTTATCCAGACCTCGGGTTTGCTGCCCCTATCTGCTTTTAAAATTTTCTTTGATACCTGCCATTTCGTCAGCCTGAAAACCTGCCGGGATTCTTTTCCCTTAGCCCTTTTGGTTGCATCTTTGGCTGTCACCGCAAGCGGCCACATCAGGGGTAGTGACCTAGGAGTCCCCAGCTGCCAAGTCTAACCCCCCTTGCGGCGGGCTCAATTTAATAAAAAGGGAGGCTCCTTAGCCTTTTTCCCCGGGCAGGGTCAATACCTCTCTCAAATTTAACCCAAAAGGTTTTCCATACTCGACTGTAAATTTCAGAAAGGGAGCTAAAAAACAGCCCAAAGCACAGAAAAGGGAAACCCGGGAACATTTAGTTTAACAGGGCAATGGGAAATGCCTTTCAAACAGGAAATGCTGCTGCTTTACAACAAAAGGGGGAAACAAAACAGGCAAGTAATCACAAATTGGGTCAAAGCATGTGGGAAAAGGAGATGAAAAAAGACTCACCTTTTTAAAGAAAGAGAAACCAAATAAACACAAATAACATCAAAATTTCCAAAGAGGAACAGAAAAAAAGTCACACGAAATCAAAAAATATTCAGTGTATATGAACATTCCTAAAATTTTAAAAAGGGGTTTAGGTTAATTTTAACATTGAGAAAATAAAAAAACCAAAAAAAAACCAAAAAATTTAAAATTTGATAAATTTATAAATGTTTTGCTTTTTTGCATTGAGAAATAAGTTTTTAAACCCCTCGGGAAAACAAGACTTAAAACTTGGTGCAAAACCCCTTGTTGGCAAGCACAGAAACAGACATTTTTGTTTTTTTAAAATTTATGGGGGTTTGCACCCATGTCAGGGGGAACCCTAGATCCCCCCTTTTCGCAGATCTTTCTCAAAATTTCTTTTAAGATTTTGAGGCTGCCGCTTGGAAAATGGGGGGCTTCAATTTTCCCATACGTTTTTCTATGGGATTAAGGTCTGGAAGATGGCTGGGCCACCCCAAAACCCTTTAATATGTTTTTTTTGAGCCACTCCTTTGTTCCCTTTGGGTTTGTATTTTTTTGAGTCACTGTCTTGCTGGAAGCCCCAGCCACAACACATTTTTAATTTCGGGCAGAGGGAAGCAGGTTGTCACTCGGGAAAATTTATGGTACATGGCTCCATCCATTCCCCCTTTGGGATCAGGAAGTAGTCCGTCCCCCTTACTGAGAAACACCCCCCAAAACAAAATTTTTCCCCACCTCCATGCTTGACAGTGTGGCCCGGTTTTCCAGGGGGGGGGTCATAGGAAAGAAATTTCCTTTTCCCTCCAAACACACGATTTGGGAGTTAATGCTAAAGAACTCCATTTTTGTCCCCCTCTGAAACCCCAGCACCGTCCCCCCAAACACTCCCCCAAAACATCCCGGGAGTTTTATTAGCAAACTTTAGAAAGGCCTGCACATGTGCCTTTTTGACAGGGGGGGCCCCTTGGGGGGGGCACTGCAGGATCCTTTCACCATTACGGGATAATAAAGTTATTTTAAAGGTTTTCCCTTGGGGACTGGGTCCCAGCTGCCTTGAAATCATTAAATTCCCCCCCTGTATTTTTTGGCTGACTCACAACCCCCTCATGATCAAGGGAAAACCCACGAGGGGGAATTTTGCTGGGCCCCAGATCGATGTCGTTTTACAGTCATTTTTATTTCCCTTTCCCTTTTTCCTTTCTATTGCACCAAAAGTTTTTTCTCCTTCCACCCAGTGTCCCCATGGTTTTGTTTGCCCAAATTTCCCGCTTTGTGCCGGTCTATGATCTTGTCCCTGGCCCTCCTTAGAAAGCTCTTTGGTTTTGCCCTTTTTGCGAGATTAAGTCTGACTGATTGAGTCCCGGGACAGGAGTCTTTATAAAGGTGACCCATTTAAGAAAAGGTGTCTTTAATGCAGGAAAGCTTGATTAGGAGCATCCCAAATGGTCTGTAGGAACAGAACCTTAATGATTTGGGAGGGGACAAATAAATTTTTTTCTCCTCAGCAAAAATTTAAAATAAAATTATATAAATTTTTTTACATTTTGATTTTCTGTATTGTATCCTCAATGTTAAAATTAGCCTACCCCTTTAAAAATTTTAAACCCTTCCATGTCTTTTTCAGGGGGGGCAAACTTACACAATCAGCAAGGCAAACCAAAAAATTTTTTCCCTTTACTGAAAATATAAAACACACATTTCACTGGTATATGGGAGAGGCACCACTGGGCGTAAACAAAAACCAAAAAAAAAAAATTTTTTTTTTTCCCAAAAAGTTTTTTCAAAAAAACAAAATTTCTTTTTTAAACATTAGCAACCAGAAAAAATTTCCCTCAGCTTTCAAGGGGTAAAAACCCCCCCCCAAAAACAAGTCAATTAAAAGGGGGAACAACAGAAAAAAGGCTCCCCAATCTCGGGTACACACAGCAGAGTTGTTTATGCAGCTGTAAAGGGCCCAAAACAAAACCCCTGACCCCAAATCCTTTCCCTTTGGGGCCCCAGAACTGAACTAACTTCTGAAAGCCCTTTAACCCGTCTTTTTTTTAGGTCTGGAGTAAGGGAGCAAAACCCTTTCCCCCCCCTCAGGGTCTCGGTCCCTGCTTAAAGGGGTTTTCCCCAAAAAATGAAGAAAACGAAATACATAAAATACCCGGTTTATAATGAAAAAATTCCCCAAAAATCTTTAATTAAAAAGTCGGCTGTTTTGTTTTTTTGGGGTAATTTTTTAAGGAAGAAAAATATGGCTGTTTGGGCCCCCTTCCTCAGCAAAACCTTTTTACAGGAAGTAACCCCAGACTCTGTGATTTTTTTCCCGGTTTTGGGGACTGACCTCACTGGCATGTGTAAATGCTCAGTCCCGTCTGACAGACTATATGAGGACTGGTTTTGAGGATGGGTCTGCAAAAGCAGAAAGGAGACTGGAGCTGAAAACACACATTTTTTGGTGGGATTTGATTTTAAAATAAAATTTGCTCATTTGGAAGAAGCCAAACCCGTTTGGGGAATGTAGTTTTCAAACTCCGCCCACTCCCTTCCCGTGAGGGGGAGATCCAACCCTGGCGATATAACAGGTTTTTTAAAAATGGTTTTTCCCCCACTGGCCGTGACCGATATTTACTGCACTATGTTCTTTTTTTTGGTTTCTCACACAACCCCTTTTAATTCCGAAACTAGTATCCGGTAGAGTCAACAAACTTGGTAACATATTGTTACTGGTATTGTTAATGGTTCACATGATCTACATCACCGAGGCCAGCCATCTCGGTGACACATATACATTACTCACAAAAAGTTGGGGATATTTGGCTTTTGGTTGAAATTTCAGGATGAACATAAAATTTCATGACATTTTTTTTTAAAAGAACCCAAATGAGAAACATCTCTTAAAGGGGTTTTTCCCGATCTCATTTTAAACCTCCTGCATCCACTCTTTAGCCCTGTGTGCCCGGAAGGGGGCGTGTTTGGGTTTGTTTTTAATTGAAAATCATTGGGCCCCAGCAGGATGAAACAACACAAGCCCCTTTTCCTCCCTCTAGTGAAAGAAAGGACTGTTTATGTAAAGCATTGTGAGTAGCTGAGAGGTAAAGTTTTTACCTCACAGCACAAGGGTCCTAGGTTCAAATCCCTACAGGAACCAAACCTGTGGATTTTGTTTGTCATTATCAATGCACATACCTCACTGAGGTTTCTTTTTTTTTATTTGCACTGTTTGACTAATTATTAAGGAGCACAGAGGACAGGAGTAGAATGACAGCGCCTGGGGATTGAACACTCAGTAGCTGCCTGAAAGGAGAAGTGATGTCGGAGCATGTCTGACCGGGAGTGAGGAGCTCTCAGCCCTGGTCGTATCCCCTGGAGATGAGCTGTAAACAATGGATCACTAAAGGAGCAGCTAAAACAAAAACAGTCCATAATTTTTCATAATGATGAATGGTGAAAATGTTTATTAATTAGCTTGCAAGTTTCCCACATCAGTTTTACTTCGTGGCAAAACCCCTTTAACTTTAGATGCACATGTCCAACTATTCAATGTTTCAGTACTTTTTGCACAACTTGTTGAACTCTAATAAGGGGCTTAATGGCAAAATTCACAACAGGTGAATCCCTGAATCGCCCAATACATTTAGGGGATCAATTTGAATTGGGATTTCAACAGTCCTCTTTATCATGCTGTTCACATTTTGACATAATGAGACTAAGACAACATCTTACAATTCATCAAAAGTACCTCGCTATTGTGAGGCTTCAAGCAGGATACTCTTGGACGGAAGTGGCCACTGAGGTTAGAGTGTCATCAGCAGGTTGTATTAGAGATACAAGAAATTGGAAGAGTCACAGAAAGGCAAAGAAGTGGACACCCTTTGTCTACATCACACACTGATGCAGGGCCATCTTTTCCATTGGACACACTAGGCAGTTGCCCGGGGGCCCCACAAGTATAGGGGCCCCAAGTGGTGTATGAATGTCACAAGAATACAAGAAACATAACCTGGATCCCTTGGATGGCTTTGCTTATTTAACGGTTTGTGTGTTTTAGGATGTGCAAACAGTTAAAATCCATGGTGGAGAAGGGAGTCGAAGGCTCCCTGCCCCGCCAAATAGTCTTGTAGGCTGTTGGACATAAGTGGCTTGATAATATGGGTGTGCTTTGGGGGGGGGGGGGGGAGCTCGAGGCATGGCCAAGTGTGATGTCCTGTATTTGGTCAGGGCCCAATGCATTTCTATGCCCAGGGGCCCATAATTCTGTTAAGACGGCTCTGCACTGATGACCGGTTCATTGTAACCAATGCCCTGCGGAACTGGATGATTAATGTCACACAACTCCAGGCATGTTTAAGGGAGGTGAGAGGCACCAAGTGTCACGTCACACTATTCATAATTGTTTACAACAGTGTCGTCTGCATGCTAAATGACCTGACCACACCACCAGACACAGGCATCATCGTCTTTCATGAGCTACTTTGGACGATGGACTCAGTGTTGTTCAGAGATAAAAATGGATGGCCAACAACGATGCTGGAGACGTCAATGAGAATGCTATGCATCAACCAGGCAAGGTACAGGTCAGACACCCTTGCTGGTCATCTAGCACACAGACTACACTGATGTAAACGGTTATGAATGGTCAGGGGCATAACTAGAAAAGTCTGGGCACCATAGCAAACTGGACCTATGAAGTCATGCAGTTACTAGATAATACTATGATTGATTACCTCACCATCATACTGCTACCAAGACCAACATTACCAATAACACTACTACATATGGACCTGATGATGCTGCCAGAACACGACCACAAATTACCACCACATAGTGACTGAATAATACCCCTATACTATTACTGACTAAAGATCAATATGTGTGCCATATAATGGTATATACCAGTGTAGACATGTGCCCTTCGAACTGTATATTACCTCCATACAGTGACCATATAGTGGTAGACACCAGTGTACACAGGCTCTGCAGACTGTATATTACCTCCATACAGTCACCATATAGTGGTAGACACCAGTGTGCACAGGCTCTGCAGACATATAAGTGATTACAGTGCAGTTACATCTTGTGACTCACTGGGGACGTTTCTCTGACCAGTCGTTGACTTTCCCTTTTGTTCTGCATCCGGTCCAGACCGTCATGATGACTTCTCCCAGCCACCACTTAGAATCCTGACTTTTCCCCAACCCACTCCCGCCCCCACCTCTTTTTCACACTTCCTAGGTGGGACATGGGTACGGACATAAAATTAAAGGCCCTTCTCCTGGGAAGGGGGAAAAAAGGGATTCCCCCCATAAGGGGCAAGTAGGGTTTAGGTACAAAGGGGCCAATAGGTAGGAGGGTTTAAGTAGCTATATGAGCCTAAAGGTAGGCAGGGTTTGGGGGTTTTGGGGGATAAGGTAAGACGGGGTTTGGGGGGGGGGTTTATAGTTGGCGGGCATTATTAAAAAATCAAGAGCGGGTTTTTGGCTTAGGTTGCAACACTAAGGTTACCTCTGTAAAGCGTGGCCGAGCCAAAAAGTCGTACACATGGGGCGGTTTAAGTACTTGGGGAGCGGGCGGAATCGAAAGTAGGAAGGAACCAAAAGGTCGGTGCACAATCCGGGCAGCGTCATTTTTAGGGAGCAGGCGGGAAACGAAGTCAGGAAGAAGCCAAAAGGTCGATAAATAGAGCGAAAAAAAACAACACAGCAACAGCAAAAAAGGGCTAGATTACTGGCAGAGACAATAACCCCTTCAAGGAGGAAGGCAAGGTGGTCTTAAATGGGAAGCCCAAATTGGGCTTTGGGTGGGCAAAAAGGGGATCAAGGACTAAAACAAAAAGGGAACGGGGAACTAGGTAAATTTCACAGAGGAGCGTCAGAAAGAAAATAGCTCATGAGAAAGCCGTCCCCGGGGAAGCATGATTTGAGAGTTAATTTCGACACATTAGGGGGGCGATAGAGGCACTAGGCAGGGGCCGTCTTTTCCCCCTGAATTTTTTCCGGGGGGGTTTTCTTAAAGGCTTTAGAAAGGAGACGGGGAAACCCGGGTGGTTTTTTTAGCTGGTTAGGAAGTTTTAAAAAGGAAGGGAAACTTCGTTAATTTGTGCCAAAATTAACGGACCTATAAATTTCTGACCCAATTTTGGAGAGGGAACATGTGTTTTTAATTTTTGTAGATAGCCAAACCTTATCACCAATTTTTAAATTGGGGGAAACTTTGCGGTTTTATCCGCTGTTTTTTAATCTTTCCTGAGCTTCTTGTAGCACCCTTATTTTTTTCCTGTGTTTTTTTTCAGTTGGTTAGTCTGTGGGTAACGACAGGAATACTACTTAATGGTATATTGGGAATAAATATTGGGGTGACCCATAATTACAAAAAAGGGGCTTGTATGTTAAATTTTGTTTGGAGTTGTTGTAGAAAAATTTCCGTTTTGGGTAAATATCCCCCCATGTCTTAAAGGGGAGGAAATAAAACCGGGGGAAGGGTACGTTTTTTAGATTTTGGGTTTATTCTTTCCGCTGGCCATTGGACGGGGAAAAAAGGGCTAAAAAATTTAACAGTGACCCAAAAAAAAAAGGCTGTACAGAATTTTTTCCAAAAAATCGGGATGTGAATTGAACACCCTGTCTGAAACAACTTTGTCTGAAATTCCGGCAGCCTAAATTTTTCCCTTGCCCTTTAAATTCTGCTTTTTGTTCACGGGGAATTCCTCGGTTGGTTAAAAAAAGGGCCTTTTTTTGTAAGACGACCCACAACAACAAGGAGGAAGTCTTTTTCCTTTAGATGGGGAAGATCACAATAAAATCCATAAAATTGATCCCGGGGGTTGGATGGAACGGGAAGCTTGAAGAAGCCTAGGGGGAAGGATCGTGTACCTTTTTTGTGCACATGTTAAGAAAAAGGAAACTTTTTTTTTTTAAACTTTCTTACATTTGGGCCACCAAAATGAACAAGCGTATTTCGTATTTTTTCATGACCCAGGAGACCTGCGAGTTTAGAATCGTGGACTGTTTGGGGACTTAAAGGCGAACGGATTCGGGTACATATAATCGGTTCCTCCCCCAAAACCTTTCTTTTAAGAGAGTTTTCACATCTTTAAAATGGGGTTAAAAAAAGATCATTCGGAACCCTCTGAGTCTTGCAAAATTTCTTTCGAGTAAGTATCCCACAAAATGTTTGGAAGACAAAAATTACTCTGTTTTAGAATCTCCTGTGGTTCAGCCAGAATCCTGGACAAAGCACAGCCTTGCCATTTCTTGAACCGGTCGTAAAAAATAATAAAATTGAATCTAGAGAAAAATAAGGCCCACCTGCTGTCTTGCCGATAATCTCTTAGCTGTAGGGATGAACTCTAATTTTTGTGGTCCGTAAGTACAGTTATGGATGATTGGCTCCTTCCAAAGATGTCTCCATTCAGAAAAGGCAACTTTAAATGGCAAAAAAGTTCTTTTTTTCCCAAAGGCCATATTTTTCTTTTGCGATGACATGATATGTAAAAAGAAATGCCATGGAAAAAGTTGCATTTTTTCTCCCGACTTTTTGAGACGGGACAGCTCCCACACAGAGCCCCTGGGGCATCAACTTCAACAACTAAAGGTAACTCAGGTTTGGGGAGGACCTATAGGTGCAGAAGTAAAATAAGTCTTTAATTTGTAAAAAGCTATTTGTGCTTCTGGAGACCGAAAATGCCTTGGATTTCTTTGAAAGGGGTTGAATTGGCAAAATATCTTGGAGAAGTCTTTAATGAATCTCCGAAAAAAAATTTTAGCAAACCCTATAAATCTTGAACACCTTCAAATTTCTTGAGTGGGCCATTCCACCACAGCTTTGTTTTACTGGGTCCTATTAGCCCTTTTGGGGGAATGAAATATCCAAGAAATTGTTTTTTGGTTTGTTAAATCACATTTTTTTCCATTTTTATATAAAGATTATTATTTGTGTGCGTTCCAGGACAATTTAAAGTGCGGATTTTCCCCCAAAGGTGCCCTGAAAAAATAAGAATGTCATCAAGGTACTCAACCACAAATTGGTCTAAAAGTTCGAAAACATATTAAGAAATCTGGAAGGTTGCAGGGGCATTACAAAGGCCAAATGACAAACTAGTATTCAAAATGCCCTTTTGGGTTCAAAAGGGCAGTCTTCCCACTCATCTCCTGGACGAAGGGTATGAATTTTAAGCCCCTCTCAAACTATTTTGGTAAATATTTGGCAAGCGGATCTTTCCCCAACCTCCAAAATTAAGGAAAGGGGAATCGTTTTTTTAATATTAACCTTATTTATTTCTGTAGTCGATACTTGGTCCGGGGTTGAGTCTTTTCTTTCAACAAAGAAAAAGGGGTCCCCCAGGGATGGGGAAAGGGTTAATGAAGCCTTTCTTTAAATTTTCATCAAATATCCCTGAGGATTTTTTAATTTCTGGTTTTAGAGAGGTTGAAATGCGGCCAAAGGGAATGGGGGCTCAGGAAGCAACTCGATGGGGCATCGTAAGACGGTTGGATGTAATTGTCGCTTTTTTTTTGCTACAGACGTCGCTGAATTTGGGTACAGGGGGAAATTTTATCATAAGTCGCGGGAAAATCTCGAAACTTGTATTTGTTTTTTGGGTAGATAACTTTGGATGACAATTGTACCTAAGTACTCGAAGGGAAAGGTAACTGCCCTTAAACCCAGTTGATAAAGGTTGTAAATTGCAAACCAGGAATTCCAAAAATCACGGGAACCTGGGAAGAAATGAGATGAAAACGATAGTTTCATGATGATTAGGTTCAATCAGTTTCCCCCGTTCAGTTGTTTCATGAGTTACAGGCCCAAAATAAAGGGGATCCATCAACAGCCCCCCCATATCAAATTGGCGTGGGTTTTGTTTTGCTCGAAGTTATTGTCAAGTGAAATTGTAAATCCCAAAAATTGCCTCCTCACCAGAATTTCCACTGGCTGAACATTTTGTATGGGCCCCAAGTTGACTTGTATTGGATAAACGAAATGAGAGGATGGAAATAAACTTTGTCTACGCCACGAGAATGTCTGCACAACAATTCAGTTGAAAAGGTCAAATTGCCTCTGTCTTGGCACACGTCAGGCTAAACCTCAAAACTTGTTGGGGGCAGTTTTTGGCAAAAATCTAGAGCCCCCCCATAGGGCACAGATTTTTTGTAGGCGCCTTCCCTTTTTTGCGCAGTAAACGGTTTTCGGATAACTCAACTGCATATTTTGGTGCATTTCAGTTTCTTTGCTGGGTGTTTAATGATGATTGATGAAGTGTAGGTAGGACTGTTTCCCCAAAATCCGCATTTTTTTTTTTCTATGTTCATAATCTCTGATCAAAATTTTGATGCACCTGAACAAAAACCCAAAATTTTTCAGGGGGGCCCAACTCTGGGAAGTTCCTTTACCCTTTGAAACCCTCGCAAATTTCCCTCTGGGGGGCGGGTTCCCTGTGGGTCAGCGACCCAGCGTCGAAAATTTGTGTTTTCACAACGAGCGCCGCCCTTTCCGCAGATTTGAATTTGCCTCGCTGTGGCACAAGATTTTTGTCACAAAAACTTGGTTCTACAGATCAAAATCATTGAAAGGCACAGTTCTTTTCCCCAAAGGCGAGGCCCAGGGGGCTTCATCTGTCAGAAGATTGTTATAAAAAGCCTCTTTTTTTACCTGGGGAATGGAGAGTGCTTTGGAAATAAAACGACATTGATGCAAGAAACCCGGGTAATGATGCTCCCCCCTTAAACTTGAGGGCGAGTCATGGGGGGGTTTTTAAAACTGGCCGGGGGTTATGTTACCAGAAGTTGCCTTTTTAAGTCAATAAATCTTTTTTTTGGTCCAGTACCGCCCTTTCAATTTGGAAAATTTTTCTTTATAATGGGACCAAATTCTTGAAGCTCCGCCATTGTTTCCTCAAGGTGTTTTCAACAGACTCCCTGTTTGGGAAGATTTTTTTGTAACGATCAAAAGTGGTTTTGGAGTCTTAGGTTTCAACTACTAAGGTTACCTCTTGTAGAACGTGCACAGACCAAAGTCGTTACACGTGCGGGCGGTTTTTAAATACTTGAGGAGCGGAGGAATCGTATCAGGAAGGAAGCCCAAAAGGGCGGTGACAACCGGGCACGTCAGTTTAGGGGCAGGGGGAATCGAGTCAGGAAGAAGCAAAAGGTCCCATGCCGACAGATCAAAAACACAAAGCAAAAGCAGAAATGGTAGATTACTGGCAGAGCACAATAATCTTCAAGGAGGAAGTGCAAGGGTGGGCTTAAATAAGAATCCCAATTTGCATGGGGGGAGCAAACAGGGGATCAAGGAACTGAAACTAAAGGGACAGGGGAATAGGTAAAGTTCAGCAAGGAGCTCCAGAAGAGAAATACCCGTGAAAGACCGTCGCCTGGGGGAAACATTTAGTTTGAGAGTTCAAATTTTTGACACATTAGGGGGGCGATAGGGCCCATCATGGGCCGTCTCTTCCCTTGGGCCCGGTAGGGGATTGCCCGGGGGCCCCACGTCTCAGGGGGGCCCCCCGGGGAACCGCCACCCTCCCAGTGGAGCGGGCAGCCGGGGTTGGGGGGCCCCAGCGCCGGCTCGGGGTCGCCGCGGGGCTGGGGTTTTTCCCCCGGTGGGGGCCCAGTACCGGCGCTGGCCGTGGGCAGTCCCCCTTCACCCACGGCTGCATGGCTGGGGACAGACCCACCTGCGCCATCACGGCCCGCCTGACCGCGGTCAGACAGCGGCCCAGGCTGAACATCGGGATTATTTATCCCCCCTGTTCGCTCCCAGGAGGCCGCGGGGGGCGCCGATTTGGGGATTAGGCGCCTGCTCCGTGGGCCCCGCATCTGCTGTGAAAGGGACAGGGCCCGGGGGCGAGAAAGGAGGGGGAAAACAGGGGGAGTAAGATTTTTATTTTTTTTTTAAAACTCTGCCCTCCTGGGTATATACCCCGCCTGCCCATTTACCCTGCCCCCCCTGCCTTATACCCTTTGGGGCCCGCCGCCAATATCCCCTGGCCCCGCCTTGGGTATAATTGCCCTGCCTGCCCATATACTGCCCTGCCTGGTATATTCCCTGCCCCGCCTGGCTAAATACCCCCCCCTGCCTGCCCATGTACACTGCCCTGCCTGGATATTTTTCTGCCCTGCCTGGCCCAAAATCCTGCCCTGCCTGCCCTTTTTACCCTCCCTGCCTGCCCATATACACTGCCCTGCCCCGGGGTATATACACGGCCCTGCCCGCCCATATACACTGCCCGCCTGGCCATATACCCTGCCCTGCCGGCCATATACCTGCCGCCTGCCATTACCTGCCCTCCCGGCCTATCCTTTCCCCTGCCTGCCCATATACAAGCCCTCCTACCCTTTACGGCCCCCTCCGGGCATATACCCCCCTGCTGGCTATATACACTCCCCGCCTGCCCATATACACTGCCCTGCCTGGGTATATCACTGCCCTGCCGCCCGTAACACTGCCCACCGCCCGTATACACTGCCCTCCGGGCCCGTTACACTGCCCTGCCCGGCTATATACATCCCGCCCCGGCTATATTTAAAACCCCCCCTGCCTCCCATATACTCCCCCGCCTGGCTAATTTAACCTGCCCCGCCCGGCTATTACCCCCCCTCCTGGCTATAACACTGCCCTGCCCGCCCTAAGCCCCTGCCTGCCCTTTTACTGCCCCTGCCTGCCCTAAACTCCCCTGCCTGCCCATAAAGCCCCCGCCTGGGTATATACACTGCCCTGCCTGGCTATATACACTGCCCCTGCCTAGCTATATACTCTGCCCTGCCTGGCTATATACCTGCCCTGCCTGCCCATATACTGCCCCTGCCTGCCCATATACTGCCCCTGCCAGGCTATATACTGCCCCTGCCTGCCCATATACTGCCCCTGCCTGGCTATATACACTGCCCTTTAGGCTATATAGACAGGCTATAGGGGCTATATAGGCAGGCGGGCTATATAGGCAGGCTTTAGGAGGCGATTGGGGTAGATAGGCAGGCTATAGGGGGCTATAAGGGCTAGATAGGCAGTCAGGCTTTAGGGGGCGATAGGGGCTAGATAGGCAGGCAGGCTATAGGGGGCTTTAGGAGGCTATATAGGCAGGCTATAGAGGGCTTTAGACTGTATAGGCAGGCTATAGGGGCTATATAGGCAGACAGGCTATAGGGGGCTTTAGGCTATATAGGCAGGCAGGATATAGGGGGTAGATAGGCAAGCAGGCTATAGGGAGCTTTAGGAGGCTTTATAGACAGGCAATAGGGGCTTTAGGCTATATAGGCAAGCTATAGGGTACTTTAGGCTATATAGGCAGGCTATAGGTGGCTTTAGGCTATATAGGCAGGCAATAGGGGGCTTTAGGCTATATAGGCAGGCAGGCTATAGGGGCTATTATAGGCAGGCAGGCTATAGGGGGCTAGATAGGCAGGCAGCGGAGTTAAAATAAGAAATAGCTTATGTACCTCTGTCCACGCTCCCTCGATGCGACACGCTCTAGCCTCCGTGCTCGGTGCGGGCGGCGTGGTGATGTGATGTCATCGCACCGCCCACGTTATCACTGAGAGCCGCCACATGCTAGGCTTAAAGGGGTTGTATAATTTCATTAAATGGTCGTCAGAATAAGGGGACAGTGAAAACAAGCAACTTTGCAATTGGATGTCATTTGCAAAGCTGTCTTGATTTCACAGTCTGTCTTATCTTCGTTTTGTGTAAACACTGTTCCCCAGTGCCGGTCGGGTCCCTTCTCCTTGAATTTCATTGGCTGCCGGCTCTACTAATTTACATTCTGTTCAGCCCCACGGTCGTATTCACGGGAGCATGCATTCTTGCCTCTCTCACTCAGAATAAGGGGCCGGCAACAATTTCACTCTGTACAGCTAGCAGTTCCTCATTGACACTGAAGCTGCTTCTACAATCAGAAAACAACAGAATTGTGCCTCGGTGCCTTGTGTAAACATAGAAGGGAGACAGATCTGTGCTCTGGAGGAGTTTGTAGAAGACTGGATTGAACTGTAACAAACCTCCAGCTGTGAGAGGAGAAGAGATCAGTGCTCTGAGTTCATAGACGGCTGTCTAGACTGAATGCAGGCCTGTGGTATGGAAACAGCTCTTACAAAATAAGACTGCAAAAGGAGAGGAATGACACAGTGACATGTGGAGGGGGGGGTTGTACACACTGACTTGGGAGTGAGCATGAACAGTGACAGTGATGTCATCCCCCTTCAGTTAAGAAACACCCAGCTGGGAGTTGAAGAAATGCCCCTGGATTTCAGTAACTGAGAGAACCAAGCTTCAAGAAAACAGCCGAACTGATGAAGCGATACATCCCCTTTAAGGCATAAGGCCTTAGGCCTTAGGCCAGAGGCGCTCCGTTCTGCTACCACCGGGTAGCGCTGCCTTGACGCTCGGGCCAGAGGGCCCGGGCATTCAGAGGTAGCATGCGCCGGGCCCCGCAGCTCCGCGCCCGCCACAGTGAACTGTTGTTATCTACCGGTGGGCACAGGAGTGGCATTACCAGGGGAGCATACGTAGTAGTAGCGGCTACCCCGGTGGTTATGCCCCTGCGAGTGGTCTGACGTGACACTTGAGTGTCCCTCAACTCCCTTATATGTGCCTGGAGTTTTGTGGCATGCGATGACTATGGGCCTGTCAATTGTGGCCTGAAACGCATAAGATTTTATCCTGTTTTTGGCTCTATTTTGTTTTCTAAGATTGAGTTTTGTACTCTGAAAACGCTGGACATTTTTCTATATTTATCACCATTTCAAGTGATCCCTGGTCCGTGTGATTCTGCTGCATTGGGTGAGTTGGCGTTGTGTGTTGCACCCGATTTCCATTCTGTGGAGTAGGATGTGCCCGCTTCCTTTCCTGGCTTCCCCCTTCTGGGACTCACCCATCCCCGCTCTGTTATGTGCCTGGCTGGCTCTCGTGCAGACTTCCTTTTGCTCTGACTCCCTCTAGCTGCAGATTGGCTTCTGGCAACTAGGTGAGCTCGTTGTTCCCTTTAATTATTCTACACTAGACACACATCAGGGGCCATGGGCTATTTAGGGAATCTCTTCCCAGCAACCTTTTCCCAGTTATTGGTGTCCATCCCGTACATGTCTGCCATTTCTGCACGTTACTCTTCTGCCTGATTTCCTGCCACCGACCTTCTGCTACGTTCCTGGCCTCTCCTTTAAGCTTCCTGCCCTGACCTTGCTGCTTGTGCCCAGACCAATTTCTAGCCTCGTCCTCCTGTACTACATTTCTGGATCATCGGCTGTCACCACTAGGACCTATGTCGGGGGGTAGCGACCTCGGGGTTTCTTGCAGCAAACTCCATCCAGCCTTGCAGCAGGCTCCAGTGGGGGACTGGGAGCCACTTAGACTCCACTTCTCGGCGTAGGCTACGTCAACCCTACACGGTGAACTGCGGATCCACCATCTGTCCACAGTGCCCATCATGACAACCAAGGGAGGCTCTTTTGGTCACAGTTGGGCTAATGGAACCCTATGGATATTCTATGTGTAGACTGAGACTTATCCAGCTAAGCAGTAATCTGAACACCCCCTAAAATGCACTATTAGATGAGTTCTGAGATATTCTGCTACAAAGTTGGAACACACTGCAATATAGGTCTTGAAGATGGTATGTTTGTGGTAGCACACTGCAATATAGGTCTTAAAGGTGATATGTTTGTGGTAGCACACTGCAATATAGGTCTTGAAGGTGATATGTTTGTGGTAGCACACTGCAATATAGGTCTTGAAGGTGATATGTTTGTGGTAGCACACTGCAATATAGGTCTTGAAGGTGATATGTTTGTGGTAGCACACTGCAATATAAGTCTTGAAAGTGATATGTTTGTGGTAGCACACTGCAATATAGGTCTTGAAGGTGATATGTTTGTGGTAGCACACTGCAATATAGGTCTTGAAGGTGATATGTTTGTGGTAGCACACTGCAATAAAAGGTCTTGAAGGTGATATGTTTGTTGTAGCACACTGCAATATAGGTCTTGAAGGTGATATGTTTGTGGTAACACACTGCAATATAGGTCTTGAAAGTGATATGTTTATGGTAGCACACTGCAATATAGGTCTTGAAGGTGATATGTTTGTGGTAGCACACTGCAATATAGGTCTTGAAGGTGATATGTTTGTGGTAACACTCTGTAATATAGGTCTTGAAGGTGATATGTTTGTGGTAACACACTGCAATATAGGTCTTGAAGGTGATATGTTTGTGGTAGCACACTGCAATAAAGGTCTTGAAGGTGATAGGTTTGTGGTAGCACACTGCAATATAGGTCTTGAAGGTGATATGTTGTGGTAACACACTGCAATATAGGTCTTGAAGGTGATATGTTTGTTGTAGCACACTGCAATATAGGTCTTGAAGGTGATATGTCTGTGGGGAAGTCGAGTAGAAGAAAATTTATTTGAAATGAGGCCAGGGTGGGGAAAAAAGAAAAAAAATTCACTTCCTGGAGAGGAGAGGCTTGTGCTCCATTGTAAGTGAATAAAATGCAAACCTCTCCTGTGTGTTGTGACAAGAATCCAGAAGTGAAGCGGAACGGATCCTGGTGAGTTCCGAAATGGAAGTGGAACCGGGAGGTAAGTATAATTTATTTTCATTTTGTTCCCACTCTGGCCACATTTCAAATAAATTTTCTTCTGCTGGAGAACCACTTTAATTCTGGAAGACTTTTTTCAGGAGACAAAAAACATAAATATAATTGTATCACACAGATAACTATTATATTATAGAGGTGGCTTCATGTTAAACTGCGACTGGTCCCTGTAGTCACTAATATACACAGTAAGAAATAGCTGGGCTGTCAATCCCCTGTAATATCCTTAAGGGGAAAGCATAAGCAAAAAGCAAGAATCATTTAAAATTCTCTTTGAAGCCTACATATAAACAAGGTCCTATCATCTCTAGAGTCTTATTCTCAATCAAACAGACTATAGTGGTAAATTATAAATAAGAATAAAGAGAAATGTGGAAATTCTTATACATTCCTGGAGCCCAAGTCACTAAATGTTCCAGTAGTTTGCTACTTTATTTTTAAAAACTAAAATAAATGTAACTATACTGATCCATAAACCGAACCCTAATCTTACCCTATACCACATGTCATTTTTTTGATGTACAGTTGAAACCAGAAGTTTTATATATCCTATATAACAAGAAAAATCTGCATGTTTTTCTCACTATCTGACATAAAATCAGAATAAACCTTCCCCGTTTTAGGTCAATTAGGAACGAAAATTATTTATATTTCCCAAATGCCAAAATAATGAAAGAGAGAATTTTTTAAAGCATTTTTATTACTTTCTGCAAAGTCAAAGGTTTACATACACTACGATTACTATGCCTTTAAACAATTTGGAACAGCCCATATGATGATGTCATGTCTTTGGAAGCTTCTGATAGGTTTAATTAACATCTGAGTTAATTAGAGACACACTTGTGGATTTATATTAATTTCACACCAGAAACACACTGCAACTGTTTGGAACATCATGAGAAAGTCTAAAAAAAATCAGCCAAGATATCAGGAAGAGAACCGTGGACTTGCATGAGTCTGGTTCATACTTGAGTACAATTTCCAGATACCTGAAGGTGCCTCATTCATCTGTACAAACAATTATATGCAAGTAAAAACAAGATGGGAATGTCCATCCACCATACCACTCAGGAAGGAAATGGGTTCTGTGTCCCAGAGGTGAACGTGCTTTGATCTGATATGTGCATATCAATCCAAGAACAAAAACAAAAGACTTTGTGAAGATGCTGGCAAAATCTGGAAAGATTGTGTCATTATCCACAGTGAAACGAGCACTGTATCAACATGGGGTGAAAGGCCACTCTGCCAGGAAGAAGCCATTACTCCAAAAGAAACGTATAAAAGTCAGATTAATGTTTGCAAATGTACACAGGAACAAAGACCTACATTTTTGGAGACATTTCCTGTGGTCTGACAAAACTAAAATTGAACTGTTTAGCCAAAATGACCATCGTTACTTTTGCAGGAAAAGGGAGAAGCTTGGAAGCCCAAGAACACCATCCCAACTGTGAAACACTGGGGTGGCAGCATCATGTTGTGGGGTTGTTTTGTTGCAGGAGGGACTGCTGCATTTCACAATATAGATGCCATCATGAGGAAAGAAGATTATGTGGCAATACTGAAGCAACATCTCAAGACATCAGCCAGGAAGTTAAAGCTTGGGCAGAAATGGGTCTTCCAAATGGACTATGACCCGAAACATACTGCCAAACTGGCTACAAAGTGGCTTAAGGATAACCATGTCAACGTTTTGGAGTGGCCATCACAAATCTCTGATCTCAATCCTATTGAAAATTTATATGCAAAGCTGGAAAGGCAGGTGCGAGCAAGGCGGCCAACAAACATGGCTCAGTTACACCAATTCTGTCAGGAGGAATGGGCCAAAATTCTTACCAACAATTGGGAGAAACTTGTAGAAGGATTTTCAAAATGTTTGACCCAAGTCATGCAGTTTAAGGGCCATACTACCAAATACTAATGAAAGTATGTAAACTTTTGACTTTGCAGAAAGTAATAAAAATGCCTTAAAGGGGTTGTCTCACCACAAGAATTGCTTTTTATGTTAAAGATCTTGCAAAATCAAGTCACTTTGCAATATGTGTCCATTAACAGTGTCCTACCCATTCGTAGATATCCCCTCTTGTATGGGCTGCACCCGCTCCTCAGGTTGCTATAGCTACAGACCTGTTTGATCTCTCCTGATAGGCTGCCAGCACTGGTTGCTATAGCTACAGACCTGGCTTCTACTGCAGCCTAGTAGAAGCCAGTAAACATGCCCCTGAATTCAAAATGAAACCAAGAAAACAGGACTGAGGTAAGATGAATCAATGTAGTGAGACAACCCCTTTAAAAATTCTCACCCTCTCATTATTCTAGCATTTGACAAATATAGATAATTTTGGTTCCTTATTGACCTAAAACTGCTAAGGTTTATTCTGATTTCTTGTCAGAGAGTGAGAAGAACTTGCATATGGGTCTTTTTATATAGTGTCTGGTTATTTAGATGGCCACAGCTGAGGTCGATGGTGGAGCCAGATGTAGGATGTACACACTCGTATAATGGAGTTCTTTACTTCTTTTGTGAGCATCCTTTTTTCAAGGACCGTCTTCCACTACAGTCACCCAGTTCTTATCTTTAGCCACCACTTATTACCCCCACACAGTGTCAGTACTAATACAAAGTCACATGTGTTGATTGGCCTTTATACATGGAAGTGTAATTCTGATTGTTCAGCATCCAGGAATTATTCTGATTGACGTATTTGTGAAGGAAATGAATTTTTCTTCTTGTATTGGACAGCTGGTATTCGCCTCATAGGGGTTTTTGCTTTTCTCTGGATTAACACTGTAGGGTCATAGGTTGGACTTGATGCACAGGTGTCTTTTTCCAACCTTATCTACTACGTTACGATATTAATAGTGTTCATGCTACACTGATTAACTTGTAGGGAAAGGTAAATGAAGACTATTACCAAATACATTGCTTTGTTGCTCTTTCTTTGGTCAGGAGATAAAGAAGATTTTATCTTCTCTTAGGGTATGTTCACACGATGTACTGTGGTGCATACAGTACATCGTGTGTTTCGGGACCTTGCGCTAATACTCGCGTACTCCCACGGCGTGGGGGGGGGGGGCAGCAGCTCACCGGCCCCATAGACATGCATTACTCGCGGCGCGTATTCGCCACAAGTAATTGCCATGTCACTGCTCTCCCCGCTCGTACAATATGATCGTATTGTACAAGCGGGAAGAGGAGGCGTAATCCATAGTTGTCTATGAGAACTATGGATTACCATAATTTCGGTGCGCATCTCGCTCCTATTAGAATGCAAATACGTGGCAAAATGCACGCCGAATTTACACCGTGTGAACATAGCCTTAGAGTGCACAAGTTTCTCTGCTTATGGACCACCTCTCCCCACCTCTCTCTGCTCTTTCCTATCTCTCATTGCTTTAAGCTGCCAGCAGTCAGTCTGACTATGGTGAGTCACTCTCTGCAGAGTCTTATCTTTAGCTGAGAGACTTTATTTACTTAAAGGGGATTTATCGCTTCATCAGTTTGTCTGTTTCATTGTACTTTCAGTTTCTCAGCTCCTTAAATCCAGGGGCATTTCTTCCCCTCCCAGCTGGATGTTTCTTAACTGAAGGGGGATAACATCTTCCCCCCTTCACTGTTCATGCTCGCTCTCGAGTCAGTGTGTTTGTTTGAGATCAGTGGGAGGGGATAGCACATCCCTGCTCTTTCCCCCCTCTCTGTCTGAGTCCACATGTCCACTGTATCATTTCTCTCCCTATGCAGTCTTATTTTGTAGGAGCTGTTTGTTTACATACCACAGCCCTGCATTCAGTCTAGACAGTCTTCTATGAACTCAGAGCACTGATCTCTTCTCTCACAGCTGGAAGTTTGTTACAGTTGATTCCAGTGTTCTATGAACTCATCCAGAGCAGCACAGATCTGTCTCCTTTCTATGTTTAAACACAATATCACTAGGCACCGAATTCTGCTGTTTTCTGGTTGTACAAGCAGCTACAGATTTACTGTGCAGCTGCTGACTGTGCAGAGTGAAATGTTTCCGGCCCCTTATTCTGAGTGAGAGAGACAGGAATGCACGCTTCGTGGGCCAGACAGAATGTAAATTAGTAGAGCCGTCAGCCAATGAAATGAAGACCATTTAATGTAATGATAAAACCCCTTTAAGTATATATTAGTGCACAAGCATTTTGTGTTACCAGCTGCGGGATAATGTGTAAATACTGCTACAGCAGGAGGTTGGGGGGACAAAAATCTGTTCAAAGAAGAAGGCAAAAAATCCCCAATATTACATGGGAGAAGTTACACAGGTGCAGAATACTGCTGAACAGCCTCTCACACAGCTACTATTTATAAAAGGATTGATTGCCTCATACCTTACCTGCACATAGACTAATACAAAAGCAGGTTAAAGCGACACTGTCATCTGGAGTATTTTTGATAAAGCCAATATTTCTGAAAAACTATTTAATATTTTTTTCAATTTCAGCAGTCCTGTGTAATTAAAATTACATATACAATGTTGTCCTTCTCTAGCTGTTATATAAAACTTCTGAATGGCATGGCAGACTAACCTTACTTTACTTTAGCTGCTTATTTCTGAATAGCCTCGTTCAAAATAGTAGGTAATGACAAAATGATCGCTCTATTGTTCTCTTAACAGAGATAGATAACATTAGACTAGACTACTAGGTCATTATTCAATGACCAGCAATACATTAAAGAAAAGTAAGATAACCTATTTCTGCACTGGGGGCGGGGGTTCACATTTGTCATAAGTTACTTTAAAGGGGTTTTGCCATGATCTCAATTCATACCTCCTGTATCCTGCTCTTCAGCTCTTTGTGCTCAGAAGGGGACGTGTGTGATTTGTTTGAATTGCATATCATGTGACCCTGCAGGATGACATCATCAGGCCTTTCCTCTCTTTAGTCAAAGAAAGGTCTGTTTATATAAAGCATTGTGAGTAGCTGAGGGGTAAGGTTTTTGCCTCGAGGCACGAGGGTCCTCGGTTCAAATCCCTGCAGAAACCAAACCTGTGGGAGTTTTTTCTCTTTATCAATGCACAGACCTCATTTTTATTTATTTGCACTGTTTGACTAATTACTAAGGAGTACAGAGGAAGGGAGTAAAGTGACAGCACCCAGGGTTTGAACACTCAGTAGCTGCCTGAGAGGAGAGGTGATGTCTGAGCATGTGCGACCAGGACTGAGGAGTATATTTACTATTTTGCCATAGGCAAACTTAAACTCTATCAGTTCTCTATCTATTAAACACTAAAACGTAACTTTTATTTATATCTAACTCTTAACCTCTATACACACTATTTAAAAACCTGTCTCTAATCCTCATCATTTAACCCTTTTTGCTTCTGAAAGAGGGAATAACTCGCTTTTCTATCATCAAGTCTGGTGGAACCCACCTATTAACAGGAGAGCCTTATATCTATAGCAAAGTACTGCTTCAGTAAGGGATCCCAAGCCAACTACCTGGCAATCGTCCCTAATCTCATAGACACAGAACAAATAAGGCCCCCTTGTGACACTGTCTACAGCAGGTGACACTTGTAGACAGAGGTGAGAGATCACAATTTAAAACGTCATGCCTGACCTAGCCGACATGTTTCGCCAGCTAACCTGCTTTATCAAGGCTAGAGGACCGATCACATGTGGTCTAGGTCACTTCCTTTTATATCATGTTAGGTAAACACCCCATTCAGGTGCTCACCAATTAGCCATCAGAGAATCCACATAAAGCCCACTCCCCTTCCGCGCGCGCACACTCATAACATGTCCTGCTAAAGCTGCCACCATGCTCTCATGAGCCAACAACCTTCAGTCAAATTCGCCATCTCCATAACGGGCTTGCGCCCCATCTTACCGTACTGCCCGTGCCAATGCACTGCACCAACAAACACCTCAGCCCTGACTGTGATGGGCTTCCATCTCACTTCTCTCATATTATTGCAACTGCATGCCTCACCTAGAATGAACTAAGCAGAATAGGTATCACATTACACAGCACACTGCCATCTTTGTCAATTCCCATAAGCCCCTTCTCTTCAATATCTAATCTGCATATTCATTGGGAATATAAACTCCACTGTACAATAGACCACTGTCATATTATCTTTCCATAAAGCTCTTCTCCTATGTATGTAATATGCATATTCATTCCAATAGAGCTGCAGGCCCCATTAAATACATGTTCCACTGCATTGTATAGTATTGTCTCAAGACTATATTCATAAACTACTTCTCTTTCACATGTAATATTCATACTCCTTTTAATAATACTGTAGGCTCTATGGCTGAGGAGCTCTCAACCCTGGTCGTATCCCCTGGAGACCAGCTGTAAACAATGGATCACTAAAGGAGCAGCTAAGACAGAAAAACGGTCCAGAATTTCTAATAATAATGAATTGTGAAAATGTTTGTTATCTCATTTGCAAGCTTCCCATATCAATTTTACTTTGTGGCAAAACCCCTTTAAATATGTATGGTGCTTTCACACAGTGCGCTTTTGATGCGTTTTTGATGCATTTTTTGGGGGGGGGCAGAAATGCACTGCACCCTTACACTTCTCAAAAGTGGCCTGGAAGAAGGGCTGTCAAGCAATCCTCTCACTGCTGGGGAGCTCACAGTGGGGAGGTCAGAGAGAGTAATGGACATAGGAGAACTTTTTAAAAATTATATAAAAAAACAAACAAACCACCTAATTTAAAAAAAAATCCAGCAAATCACTTCTTGCACGTAGATAAGGCTTCTATAGGATGCCAGTTACATGGTAATGTATGTTGCACCATGCTGACTTACAGCTTATTGATGGCACCTATACTATGCGATCAGGCAGCTGCCCAGCACCCTCTAAAGTGCACAACCCAATACTGATGAATACTAGCTCTCCATGTTCCTCCATATCCCAGGAGCAGACTTAAAAAAATATCAACAATGAGGTATAAGGTCTAGTTCACATCAGCTTTTGGCTTTCCGGTCAAAACAGATGCAACAGCTCTGTAGCCAAAAACATCAATTGATTGAAACAGAAGTGCAACGTTTTCTTTTTAACTGATCGGTGGTAAAATGGACACTTTGCTTCTGTTTGCATCAATTTCTATTAAAACTGGATCTGTATGTTTAAATGTATGAAACTTGTCTGTATATGCACAGAAAAATAAATGAATCCATAAAAAACGGATGCCAACGTATACCCATCCATTTGTATCCATTTTTCATTGACCTGTTAACTGATGTTTTTATATTAAAGACATTTTTTAAGATTTTTTGTTTCTTGTTTTAAATTTTCCAATATCAATTATATTATATATATTATATATAAAATATGTATTTTTTTTTTAACTCCTGAAATCTTTCAGTTTTCACTTCGGCCACTAGACTTAAAGGGGTTGTCTCACTACAAGGATTGTTTTTTATGTTAAAGATAAAAATGAGTCATTTTGCATTATATGTCTATTACCAGTGTCCTACCTATTCCTAGATATCCCCTCTTGTATGGGCTGCATCAGCTCCTCAGGTCGCTATAACTACAGAACTGTTTGATCTCTCCTGATGGGCTGCCAGCGCTCTGTCGCTATAGCTACAGACCTGGTGCCCTCAGCAGCAGCTCATCAGTGTAGGCCACTAGAAGCCAGTAAACACGTCCCTGAATTCAAAAATGAAACCAAGACAACATGACTGAGGTGAGATGAAGTGAGACAACCCCTTTAATAATATTGTGACACTTCCTATTCTGTAGAGAACTTTTCAGCAGTCTCCTCATTATTAACACAGGCAGGATTACACTGAAAGGTGACACCAGTGTGTATAGATAACACAGGATTCACCAGTCACAATAGGTGATAGTCACAGCTCCACCCTCCCATCCCTGCACACTGACTTCTTCCCAGGTCACAGAGCCTAGAAAACTCTCCTGTAGAAGTCAATGGGTCTGCTCCTGTTCACAGGCTCTTATGCCCATAAAGTTGCTGTAAAGCATCTCTCTAAATGCTGTTAAAAGCAGCTGAAGCAAGATGACTGCCACTATAATTACAATACAGACAACAGAAAAAGCTACAGTCAAAAAATAAGAACGGCTAGGAAGAAAATAACACAGTTGTGAACCAGGCCTTAGTTAATATTTTGGAAGAAATACACCTCCTCACAATCCACATCAAGAATTATTATTGCAAACCCCTACGTTAAAGGGGTGGTCTCTTTTTGTGTTAAAGTCTTGCAAAAACAAGTCACTTTGCAATATATGTATGGGCTGCATCAGCTCCTCAGGTCGCTATAGCTACACAGATCTGTTCAGTCTCTCCTGATAGGCTGCCAACACTGGTTGCTATAGCTACAGACCTGGCTTCTACTGAAGCCTAGTGGAAGCAAGTAACACGCCCCTGAATTCAAAGTGAAACCAAGAAAACAGGACTGAGGTAAGATGAATCCATGTAGTGAGACAACCCCTTTAACTTTACAAACAATTCACAGACAAGAGTAACCAATTTTGTTTCAAATCACAGAAAAGGCCAATACTTACTGCTACAGAAGCGAGTCAAAAATAGTATCTGATGCCTCTTGCTTTGATTTTTCTTTGGGAAAAGGCACCGGGATTCGACCTTTTAACATGGGGGGAAAAACCCAAGGTTGGGCCCCCGGATGCTTTCGAGAGAAAGGCAGGGGAAAAAAGGGGCGGGAGTGTTTAAGTCATGTCAGTATGTACAGTAGCTGGAGGGGACTCAAAAAATTAATTACATTTGGTGGGCCCCAAAACCCATTTTAAACTGGGGGGGCCCCAAAAAATCCACCCCACGGGGGGCCCCAAAATCCACTCCATGTGGGCCCCAAAATCCATTTCCACGGGGGGGGCCCCAAACAACCCCCTCCACTGGTGGGCCCCAAGAACCAACTCCACGGGGGGCCCCCAAGAACCAACTTCCTGGTGGGCCCCAACCAACCCCCACTTCACGGGGGCCCCAACAATCCACTTCACGGGGTGGGCCCCAAAACCAACCCACTAGGGGGCCCCCAAAAATTTCATTTCACCGGTGGGCCCCCCAAGAACCAACCCCAACGGTGGGCCCCAAGAACAACTCCACTGGGGGGGGCCCCCAAAAAAGCAACTCCACGGGGGGCCCCCAAGAATCCCCCTTTCACTGGTGGGCCCCAAAAAACCAAAAACCCTCCACAAGGGGATAAATGTTATTACAAAGGGATCGGATAATTTTGGTGCCGGGCGGGAAATGAAAGATGATGTTTAACACGGGAAAAAAGGGAAAGGGGAAATGCACATGGGGAAGAGAAAACCTTTAAACCTTTACAGGGTTAAAGGGAAAAACACTGGGTAAAAGTGAAAAATTTAAAGGATTTGGAATCCTGGGGGCCCGAAAACAAAAATTGTAGCACCCAGTGCCCAGGCAGCAGCACCCAAAAAGCAAATAGGTAAATGGGGTGTATTAAAAGGGGGCAAAAGTTTGCCAAAAGTTTAAAAACTTTTAATTCCCCAATTATAAAAAATTCACTGGTTGGGACCCCAAAAGGAAATTATTTTTACAATTTTTGGGCCCCCAGTGCACAGGAAAGACATTGAAAAAGGGTTTTGAACAGTAAAAAAAAGGCGGGAAACAAAAATAATAAAAGGACTGGGTGGACAACAGAAAACAGAAAGTTTGGGGCAAATTAGGGTTTTTTTTATTTAGAAAAAAGAAGGCTTCGGGGGACAAAAATAAATATTTTTAAATACATCAAAAGGCAATATAGAATCTCTCCCAAATTTTTTATACACAGGGCTGTATCAGAACAAGGGGGAAATCCTTTACTCTTTGGGGAAACAAATTTTTTCAAACATAAACATAGAAAGGGTTTTCTTTACTGTAAGAGCAGTGAGATTTAGGGAAAATTTCTCTCCCAGGGGGATTTTGTCAGGGTAAAAACAATAACCGATTTAAAAAAAGGTTTTTTGGTTTCTTTTCGGAGCGTAAAATATAAAAATTTAAATTAAAAAAAGGATTCAGGGAGGGGTCTTAAATCCAGGGTTTTTTCTGTTTCCCAAAGATTGGAGTCGGGAAAAGGAAATTTTTTTCCCCCAAAAAATTAGGAAAATTTGGTTTCCCCTTTCTTTGGGGTTTTTTGCCCCTCGGGAATCAACACCTTACACAACGGGCTAAACCCCAGTTTTGGCCCTTTGTCTTTTTTTACCCTTTAACAAACCCAAAGAAACTATGGGGGCCCCCAAAGGGAATCCATTTCATTTGGGGGGCCCAGAAAAAACAACCCATTTGGGGGGCCCCCAAAATAAACTCCACGGTGGGCCCCAAAATTTCAACTCCACTGGGGGGCCCCAAAAATAAACTCCACTGGGGGGGCCCTCAGCCCCCAAAGCCCTTAGTTTTTGCCCTGTGAATTTTGGGGATGGGGAGTGACAGTTTTCCTGAAATTTTTCATTGTGAGTTTTTTGAGCAACGCCTGAAGGAAATTAAAATGGGAACACAATGGGTTTGTAACCCACAGGGAAACGCTACATAAAACCGAAACCAGAACTCTAAAAGAACCCTTTAATCAATAGCAAATTGGAAAACCTTGGCCGACCCCCCCTCACATGAACAGTGGGTGAAAGGATTTGTTAAACTAGTATCTCGCACCTTCCAATCCCCCTTTAAATGTACGGGCTTTTTTTCTGCATCCATGTGAACGGGGTTTTTAACCTGCTTTTGCATAAGTTTTATGGAAATTTGAGGAATAAAGCAAAAGGGGCCCTCCCTCTCCCCCCAAAAGAAAGGTGTGTTTTTTGTTAAAATTATTTTGCACAGGTTTTAAACCTACTTTTAAAAAGGCATAAAAAGGGCTTTTTTTTATGAAAGGGAAAAAATCTGACAATTTTTTTCCGGGGCAAAAAAAAAAAAATTTTTCCCTCTGGCTCTGGGCCCTCAACCCATGGCACTCCCGAGTGACATACCGTGTCTGTAAGAGGTTCACACATTGGGGATTGCAGTTTATGATCATAGTCTTTGGGGTACTTTTGATATAAACTGACAAACCAAAGGGTAACAATGTTTTGAACTAGTGACTTTCAGGCTCCCTAACCTCAACCAAGACCCAATTTATCTTGGGTTTCCTCATACTCAATCTACTCCATCTATTTAGCATATTCCCTTTATTTGCAGAAAAGTTGGCATGTAAAAAGCATTGTTTTCTGTTTGCCCCCCCAGGGAAACATCTTTTTTTTTTGTTACTACAAATTACAACCAAAAGGTAGATGGAGGTTCTTTCTTTTAAAAAAATTCAGAGCCTCTATAATTTTACAGATTTAAAGGGAAAAGTTCCTTTCAAAAGTATTCACCCCCCCTTGGACCCTTCAACCCTTTTCCACATTTCCCCGGCTTCAAACATAAAATAAAAAATTTAAATTTTTTTTGTGACGAATCAACAACAATGGGGGAAAAATTGTTAAATTTGGAAATTTAAAATTTTTTGGATATTTTAAACTTTTGAAAAAAAAAGAACGAAAAAGGGGGACGTTCCAAATTATTCGGGGGCCCCTTTTCTTTTTAGTGCAGAAAACTCGCTCCAGAATTCAGGGGAGGATCTCGAAAGATCCAATGTTGCCTAAATGAGTGAAGATTAAAAAATAATCCCCCGGGGTGTAATCAAGTCCCGTATAAAAAGCCCCCTTTCTCCGTGAAACTAAAGGTTTTTGTTTAAAAGCGCAGAGAGCATCATGAAGACCCAAAGGGAAAAAACCCAGGCAGGTCCCCTGATATGGGGTTTTTTAAAAAGTTTAAAGCTGGATTTTGGGTACAAAAAGATTTTTCCCAAAATTTAAACCTCCCCCAAAGGGGCACTGTAGCAAAACGATCATATTGAAATGGACTGAGTTTTCAAACCCCGCCCAAAACTACCAAAAACCCGGGCCCTCCCCCTTAAAATTTTAAACTTTAAACAAAAAGATGATCAAGAAGCAGCTAAAGGGCCCATGATCCCCCTTTTTGGAAGAACGCAGAGATCACAGCTTGGGGGGGAGAAAACTGTCCTAGGACAACAAACCCGTTTTGTACACTGCACCCCAAAACGGCCCTTTTGGGAAAATTTGGGAAGAAAAAGCCAAATTTTTCAAAGATATCCATAATAAGTCCCGTTTAAAAAATTTGCCCCAAGCCGCCTGGGAGACCCCCAAACTGTGGAAAAAGGGGGGCTGCTTTAATGAAACCAAAAACCCAAAAAATTTTGGCCACATTTCAAAAAATATGTTTTGGTTAAAAGCAACACAGCTCATCCCCTTAACACCCAAACCCCCGTGTCACACAAGTGGGGGCAGCAAAAAAAGGGGTTTTGGGCTTTTTTTCACTGGGGCAAAGGGGAAAAGGTTTAAAAATTTATGGGAAATGGGTGGAGCCAAATACAGACCATTCTTGGGAAAAAAACCTGTTAAATCTGCAAAAGACCCAGACCCGGGACGGAGATTTAACTTCCCCCCAAGACAATGATGCCAAACATAAAGCAAAATCTACAATGGAAGTTCACAAATAAACGTATCCAGGTGTTAGAATGGCCAAGTCACAGTCCAGACCTGAATCCAATGGAGAATCTGTGGAAAGAACTGAAAACTTCTGTTCACAAACGCTCTCCATCCAACCTCACTGAGCTCCAGCTGTTCACAAACGCTCTCCATCCAACCTCACTGAGCTCCAGCTGTTCACAAATGCTCTCCATCCAACCTCAGTGAGTTCCAACTGTTTACAAACGCTCTCCATCCAACCTCACTGAGCTCCAGCTGTTCACAAACGCTCTCCATCCAACCTCACGGAGCTCCAGCTGTTCACAAATGCTCTCCCTCCAACCTCACTGAGCTCCAACTGTTTACAAACGCTCTCCATCCATCCTCACTGAGTTCCAGCTGTGCGCCAAGGAAGAATGGCAAGACTTTCAGTCTCTCGATGTGCAAAACTGATAGAGACCTACCCCAGCGACTTGCAGCTGTAATCACAGCAAAAGGTGACGCTACAAAGTATTAACTTAAGGGGGCTGAATAATTTTGCATGCCCCACTTTTCAGTTTTTTTATTTTTTACAAAAGTTTAAAATATCCAATAAATTTGTTTCCACTTCACATTTGTGTCCCACTTGTTGTTGATTCTTCACGAAAAAAAAAGTAAATTTTATATCTTTATGTTTGAAGCCTGAAATGTGGCAAAAGGCTGAAAAGTTCAAAGGGGCCGAATACATTCGCAAGGCACTGTAACTGAAAAATAGAGGCTCTCTTAGTTTCTCAAGGATTTGTTTTTTTTATTTTCTAAAAGATGACACGTTTCGTGTGCCTAGCACACTTCATCAGTATTGGAACTGATGAAGCACCGCAGTGGAGATGACATTTATACTCTGTAATAGTGAAATCACAGCACTGTGCAATGCACATTATACAAGTGTGGAATGATGGCCCGAAAAAAGGTGAAGGAGCCTCGACTTCAATATCATCATAAGAAGCGTCGGCTCGAGTTTGCAAAAAAGTATGAAAAGTGGACAGTAGAAGTTTGGAAACTGGTGATTTGGAGCGCTGAGACGAAAGTCAATAGACCAGGCTCTGATGGGTGCAAAAAGGTTTGGAAGAATCAAGAGAAAAGGGGACTAATGGATTGAGAAATTGAAGGAACTGTCTAGTTCGGTGGAGGAAGCCTGATGACATGGGGTTGTTTACTTGACTAGGATTGATGTTGATCTCAATGCTGAGCTATATGTGAGTGTCCTACAAGATGAGTTACTTCATACACTCGAGTACTATGGGGATGAAAAGAACGACAGTGTTGGAGAAGGAATGGTCCAATGACAATGAAGTAGAGTTGCTGTATTGACCTCCACAGTCCCCAGACCACAACTTAATTGAACACTTGTGGGTAGAGTTGAAGAAAAAGCTGTATTCATACAGTCGACCAGTATTCACCAACATTGGGAACGTGTAGAAGAGACTCGGGATCAGATTTAGGTCAAGACATGCTTGAATCTGATTGAGTGCATGCCCAGAAGGATTCACACAGAGCTGAAAGCCAAAGGTGGATTTACCAAATACTAACAAAATAATAAAAATTTTAATTTTTAGGAGCAAAACAGTAACAATGAAGTTACATGACAATAATCTGCAAACAAGAATGCAAATATTTGCAAGCAAAGTTAAGTATGATCAGCCAAAACTGTTTGCTAAAAAATGATAGTAGTCTCACGTGCAAAGCTGTAGTGGATGGTGAGGTATGGAGCCTGAAAGTCAAAAGTTCAAAATATTGTTATCCTTTAGCTTGTTAACTTTCCTTTTAGCAGGTACTAGTGGGTTGAGAAATATTGAAAAAACACTTTCTAGCTTATGTTTGTAATGGATGGAGTAGTGGATCCTCTGAAGTGGTGGTATAAGCCACAGGGCCGCCATACAGGGGTACACCCCGGTAACCTGTAGGGGGCCCGTAAACAAGGGGGGCCCGCTGAAAAGCAGGCCCCTTTTCACTTTTATAACAATGCACACCTGCCGACCCCACTTTCACCATAGGGCCCGCGCGGCCGGGGAAGCTGCTGGGGGGGGGGCCCGCGCCTGTTGAAAGGGACAGCGTTTTTTGAGAGGGGGCGGGTCTTCTGAGAGGGGCAGATGGAGCGCGGGGGGGGGCCCGCGGCCGCAGCGCGTGATAAGGGGGGGCCTTTCGGGAAGGGGCGGGCAGCTGGGAAGGGCCCCGCCTCCCCGGGCCCCAGCGTGTCTACTTACCGCCCCTGTAACCGGACCGGCCCTCCTCTTCTTTTCTGTGGGCGGATCGCCGGGACGTCTAAGTAAATCAGTGAGGCCCCCCCCCCCCCCCATGGGGCCGGCCCCACTGATTCAAAATTCTGGGGCCCCCTTATCCCCGAATGCAGCGCGGTGCGGACGGACTAAGGCGGTCCCGGGGGCCCGGTCAGCTCGCGACATAAGTGAAAAAAATTCTATGTTTCTATATATAAATTAGCTGTGACCGGGAGCGCGGGCCCCCTCTCAGCATGCCCCCCCCCCTTCGTCTGTCCCCCCCAACACTAACCTCCGAAGGCTCCGTTATAGCCATGTCTCCCCCCCCCCAGCCTCAGTAAGTCCCTGCCTCCCCCCAGCCTCAGTGTGTCCCTGCCATCCCCCCCCAGCCTCAGTGTGTCCCTGCCTCCCCCCCCCCCAAGCCTCAGTGTGTCCCTGCCTCTCCCCTCCCCAAGCCTCAGTGTGTCCCTGCCTCCCCCCCCCCAAGCCTCATTGTGTCCCTGCCTCCCCCCCCCCCAGCCTCAGTGTGTCCCTGCCTCCCCCCCAAGCCTCAGTGTGTCCCTGCCTCCCCCCCAAGCCTCAGTGTGTCCCTGCCTCCCCCCCCCAAGCCTCAGTGTGTCCCTGCCTCCCCCCCAGCCTCAGTGTGTCCCTGCCTCCCCCCCCCAGCCTCAGTGTGTCCCTGCCTCCCCCCCAGCCTCAGTGTGTCCCTGCCTCCCCCCCAGCCTCAGTGTGTCCCTGCCTCCCCCCCAGCCTCAGTGTGTCCCTGCCACCCCTCCACGCCTCAGTGTGTCCGTGCCTCCCCCTCCAGCCTCAGTGTGTCCCTGCCTCCCCTCCAAGCCTCAGTGTGTCCCTGCCTCCCCCACCAGCCTCAGTGTGTCCCTGCCTCCCCCCCCACGCCTCAGTGTGTCCCTGCCTCCCCCCTAGCCTGTGTGTCCCTGCCTCCCCCCCCTAGCCTCAGTGTCCCTGCCTCCCCCTCCAGCCTCAGTGTTCCTGCCTCCCGCGCCAGCCTCTGTGTGTCCCTGCCTCCCCCCCCAGCCTCAGTGTGTCCCTGCCTCCCCCCCAGCCTCAGTGTGTCCCTGCCTCCCCCTCAAGCCTCAGTGTGTCCCTGCCTCCCCCCCCCAGCCTCAGTGTGTCCCTGCCTCCCCTCCAGCCTCAGTGTGTCCCTGCCTCCCCCTCCAGCCTCAGTGTGTCCCTGCCTCCGTGTGTCCCTGCCTCCGGCTGTGTGATAGGCCTACCTACCAACTGCCCTGGCTGCCCAGCTACCTACTTCCCTGGCTACCTGACTAGCTACCTCTCAGGCTACCCGACTGGCTACCCGCCTACCTCTCTGGCTACCTGCTACCTGCCTACTTCCCTGGTTACCTGCTACCTGCCTACCTCCCTGGCTACCTGCTACCTGCCTACCTCCCTGGCTACCTGATTGGATAGTACTAGCAAACACGATAAATGCAGCGAAAACCACCAATGGAAATGTAGTAAAACTTAAGTCCTTTTATTTAGGGTAAATGTAAAACTTACAAGCGTTCCCATGTGCAACATCCCCTCAAAGCATCGGAGTTAGCTTACGCTTTCGGGTGTAAGCACACCCCTTAGTCATAGCTATGACTAAGGGTGTGCTTACACCCGAAACGCGTAAGCAACTCCGATGCTTTTAGGGAATGTTTCACATGGGAACGCTTGTAAGTTTTACATTTACCCTAAATAAAAGGACTTAAGTTTTACTATATTTCCATTGGGGGTTTTCGCTGCATTTATCGTGTTTGCTAGTACTATTTGGATCACGCCTTGGACTCCGGGCGAATGCGTGCTGACCAAACCACTGAAGCTGGATCATGTTGGGGTGAGCTGACCTTTTGCTGTTTTTGACTGTGCTACCTGATTGGATACCCGCCAACCTCAATGGCTACCTACCCACATACCTATGGAGGGGTACCCTTAACTGCCCACTACCCGGCTACCTATCTACAGGGGGCCCTCTACCTACCTATGGGGGTCTATATACATAATTACGAGGGCACCAAGGGGGGCAGTATGGATGGGGAGTTTGTACATAGGGGGCAGGCACATGTAGGGAGATGATAAAAAAAAAAGTGAGGAGTCTCAGTTGTTTGTGTTGTCAATTCTGCAGGGATGGATCGTGGCCAGAAGAAGTCATCATAGCAGTCTGGAGCGGACGCAGAAGAAAAGGGACCATGAACGGCTCATCAGACAAAACGTCACCTGTGAGTCACTAAATGTACCTGTACTATGTGGGGAGCACCTGTGTACACCTGTATCTATCCCTATATGGTCACTGTGTGTCAGTAGTATTGTTGTTATTGTAAGTAATTATTTTCAGTGACAGTATGATGGTATTATTCAACATCTTTATGGTGGAGATATGTGGTGATGTGGCGGTATTTATGGTCTTTGTATATTGTTTGGCAACATTGTTCTTGGTATATTGGTTTGATCAGTTCGCATGACAGTGGTGATCATGTGGTGGTCTTTTCAACCAGAACTAAATCCAAAAACAATGGAGCAAGTGCGTTTTTTTTCCTGAGGCGGGGCGATGGGTTTGTTGGGGGCGGGGCAATGGGTTTGTTGGGGCGGGCCGATGGGTTTTTGGGGGGTGGGGCTTGTGGGGGGCCCAGACGCTTCAGCTGTATGGGGCCCTGAAATTTCTGTTGGCGGCCCTGTTAAGCCATACCATGGAGCGGAATCTAAGTAGGTCCCGGTATGCACCAGAGCCCGTCGCAAGACAGTATGGGCTTGTTGTGGCGGCAGACTACCAGGTTGCTACCTCTGGCCCATCTTGTTTGCGGAGGCAGCCGAGGTGCAGCGTAGTACAAAATCATGAAGCATGCTGGTAGTCAGGGACAGGAAGGAGGGTCAGGATAGGCAGCAAAGGTTCGTGGTCGAGGGATGGAGGCACCTGGTACACGGAAACACTAGAATCAACTTCAGGAACGCTTTCTCTCTAGGCACTAGGGCACTATTGATCCAGCAAGGGCACTAAGGAAGGGGCATTAAATAGGGTCAGTGTCCAGTGTTACCCAATCAGAGAAAAAGCCATCGCTCGCACCCTAGGCAGTGAGAGCACGCGTGCCGGCAAGCAGAGGCATCGCAGGGAGCATGGAGAGGTGAGTAGCTGCAGTCAGTGACCGGGCTGTGAGTGCGCCAGTGGCCCGACATGCGGGTCGCAGCACCAATTGCAGCCAGGGCACGGGTGCGCCCTCAATCCAGTGTGAGGGTCGCAGGAGCGCCCATGACAATGTTATAAATAGGAAACATTTCCAGCTCACCTGTATGAGGGGGCATGGAGTTAGGGGTTACAGAATCAAAATAGGAACTGTCACAAAAAAATGTAGACCAGCAGCATCTCCGAACTTCTGTTAAAAAATGTTGTCTTTTACTTCGCATCACAAAGTACAAAAACATCCAAACATAGTATGGAAAGCCAGGCTGAAGGTGTGTGTGTGTATGTATGATGATGTATGTAGTATAGTATTATATATTATATATATATAATATAATATATATAAATAATATATTTGTGGCAGAGCGACCTTAGATGATAGCAGATTTCTGCCAGTAGGGGGAGTACAGCAGGTACCGCCGATGCGCCACCGAGGACCTGGTCTCGGTGGGGGAAGCCAGCTATTTGGTGTCAGTAGCCGTACGTTTCTGACACATGTATCTAGTATGGCTGCTATGCGGTTATTATGGGCTGGCTTTTCCCGGGACAGTCATAGCGTGGGTGGGAGACCGTTCCCGCATTCCAGGTCAGGTTTTTAGAACGTACCTGGGGGCCTATAAAAGGCCTGGTGCTGCAGGTGTTCAGGGGGTGTGGTTTTGCTGCCTCAAGATTGGCGCAACACTGAGCCAAGGAAGAGACTCTTACGCCCCAGGCTTGAGGAAAGCCTGTACAGTTGCTGGCTGTAAGATTGTGTTTTTTCTGGTGCTGGACGTTAGGGCCAGACAGCATATAGAGAGGGACTGCATAGATGTTTAGTCATTGTCCAGACGGCTGAGTAGTATGTTTTATGCATTTGTTTTCCTGTGTCCTGTCTAATAAAGCTGGCTGAGGCCAGTCTTAAACAAAAGCCTGTGTCGGAGTGCCATTTCTTG
The DNA here is from genome assembly GCA_025379985.1 of Phyllomedusa bahiana. Taxonomy (NCBI): domain Eukaryota; kingdom Metazoa; phylum Chordata; class Amphibia; order Anura; family Hylidae; genus Phyllomedusa; species Phyllomedusa bahiana. Next base: position 74,685 of record JAODAL010013025.1, read on the forward strand.
AGGTGCCAACCGTTTAACCAGAATGGCGATCCCAGAGCTAAGCGCCCCTTGAATGGTCCAAGATGGCGTTAACGCAAATGAGTCCTTAATATATATATATAATAATATATATATATATATATATATAAACATTTAAAGATAATTATATATTTAATACAAATACCTAATTAAGCATTCAATCTAATCTGTGACTTAAACCCTTTGGGAAACTGGCATTCATCATGAGAATCCAAAAACCCTCTCCATTGAGGAGTGCCCTCCAGCGATCTCCTCTTCTCTGTGCACGATGCACCATTTCAGTTGCACACCTAGAGAGGGCTGAAATATCCCTCTGATGTTTATCTCGGAAGTGTTTTTGGACATTGAAACATTTTGTACATAATCATGTGCAGCACCATAAATATGTTCTCTAATTCTATCTTTCATGTGGAGCTAGTACAGCCTGTGTATTTTAAATAACAAATATTGCAAACCACACAGTAAGTAACAAACGTTGTTTCACCATTTATGAAATCCTTTAAATAATATTTAGAGCCATCTACTAGATGCTCAATGGACTTAGTTTGTATGGTGCCTTACATTGGCTCTTGTTGCATTTAAAGTAACCTCTGGTACTACGCCAGGTACGTTTTATTCTTTTAACTCTTGTCATCCTGGGAGAGAGTAAATCTCCTATATTACACAATTTACTCCCTCCCAGTATGCCAAGAGTTAAATCATAGATTACATTTAATTCTTAATTATTAAGTATTTGTATTAAATATCTAATTATATTGTAATGTTTTTGTTTTATATATATAATATATCATATATATAAAATATATATAAATATATATATATATATATATACATATATATATATATATAAATCTGTACTTTAGAGTGCAAGCTAGATGGGTGGGCTTGTTCTCTGGATTAGGGTTATTCAACCAATGACCATATTTGTAGCGACAGCTATGATTCAGTCACAAACGCGTCAGCGTCACTACCTTCACCCTGGCTTTCCCCACTATGTTTGGATGTTTTTTAACAGAAGTTCAGAGGTGCTGCTGGTCTACATTTTTTGTGACTGTCTAGCATATACTTAATGGGGTTGTCTCACTACAAGGATTGCTTTTTATGTTAAAGATCTTGCAAAAACAAGTAACTTTGCAATATATGTCCATTAGCAGTGTCCTACCTATTCCTAGATATCCCCTCTTGTATGGGCTGCATCAGCCCCTCAGGTCGCTATAGCTACAGACCTGTTTGATCTCTCCTGATAGGCTGCTAACACTGGTTGCTATAGCTACAGACCTGGTTTCTACTGCAGCCTAATAGAAGCCAGTAAACACTCCCCTGAATTCAAAATGAAAACAGGATGAATCAATGTAGTGAGACAACCCCTTTAAGAGAGGTTACTTCTCTTGAAGCTCACTGTATCCTAATAGGGTATATATAACAAAGGGTTATATATAGTAGACACCCTCCTTTAATATCCTTTAATACACTGAGGTTACTTGTTTATGCCTTTTTGGTTTCGTTGGCCTTCTTTATTTCATTGTTCCAAAGAACATTTTGTATTTAGTTATATTTGTTTTTTTCATAGGAATAGAAACAAAGAAGAGTCCAAAGGAACATTCTGCATCAACATGATAGTTTGCAGAACCAGTTAAAAATGATGATGGTACTTACATGGTATGAAACCTGGCATTGTCTCTGGAAATTTTAGCAAAGCTTTTAAAGACCGGAGAAGATCAGTTTGTTTACCCATCCATTATAATCTATGCAGTCAGCTGCACAAGCCTCAAATATTATTCATCATGCAGCTGGTAGCAAGCACAACTTTATAAGCAAGTGCCAAGTAGCACATGGGGCACAAAAGAGTAAGGGTGCTTTCACACGGTGCATTTTTGGTGCATTTTTTGATGCAGAAATACATAGCATTAATTGTTGTGCATTTCTACAAAAAAAGCACCAAAAAAACGCACCAAAAAACTCACCGTGTGAAAGCAACCTAAGCAATTCTACAAATTCATTGACCAAGCTTGTATTAACCCCTTAACGACAGCCCACCGACCCCGGTGCTTTAACCCTTTGATTGCGGCGGATCGTCACCGCAGCACAATCAAAGGGTTCCCCTGCTCTGTCGGGTGATCGGAACTACCGGTGACCCGACAGAGCCCGGGGAACAGCTGCACAGTCAGCCCTGGGGACCTAGGAGTAGCCCCATGACCGTCTGTGTAACAAGCCAATGACCAGGACACTCTGTGAGCTGCCCTAATCACTGCCTGTGTCAGACTGACACAGATTATAATTTATTAGCATATATGAATATGCTAATACATTACTAAGTGTAAAAAATATCTAAAACAGTTCTCCATGGGATTTTTTAAAAAAAAGTAAAAACATAAAAATTGTAAAAAAAAAATAAATAAATAAAATAAAAAAAAAATTTAAATAAATATTTAATAAAAAATAATTGTGCATACATTACACACACAAAAAACCCTACACATATTAGGTATCCACACAACCATAATAACTGTAGAATTAATCTAACAATTTATTAAAGGGGTTTTGCCACGAAGCAAAATTGACGTGGGAAGCTTGCAAATGAAATAACAAACATTTTCACCATTCATTATTATTAAAAATTCTGGACCGTTTTTGTTTTAGCTGCTCCTTTAGCGATCCATTGTTTACAGCTCGTCTCCATGGGATACGACCAGGGCTTTGAGATTCTCAGTCCTGGTCACACATGCTCAGATATTACTTCTCCTCTCAGGCAGCTACTGAGTGTTCAAGCCCCAGGTGCTGTCATTCTACTCCCATCCTCTGTCCTCCTTAGTAATTAGTCAAACAGTGCCAATAAATAAAAAAGAAACCTCAGTCAGGTGTGTGCATTGATAAAGAGAAAAAAAAACAAAACACAGGTTTGGTTCCTGCAGGGATTTGAGCTAAGGACCCTTGTGCTGTGAAACGAAAGCGTTACCTCTCAGCTACTCACAATGCTTTAAATAAACAGAGCTTTCTTTGACTAGAGAGAGGAAAGGCCTGGTGATGTCATCCTACTGGGTCACATGATCTGCAATTCAAACAAATCACACACGCCCCCTTCTGAGCACACAGAGCTGGATGCAGGAGGTATGAAATGAGATTGTGGCAAAACCACTTTAAGTGTAATATGTGAATGGTGTAAAAAAATCAAAAAATTTAAAAAAAGTTTTAAAAAATCTGCAATTATTTATAAGTGAACTTAAACTATTCCCCCATAAAGTACAAATTGTCTCGAATAAAACGAGGCCTCAGACAACTGCGTCATTGAAAAACTAAAAAAGTTACAACTGTTGAAACGGAAGGAGGCAAAAACTAAAAAAATGTTCTGGTCATTAACTACTTTTCAGGCCTGGGGCTTAAGGGGTTAATTGCTACACCGCTGTGCTGAGAGTTTGTCATGAACCTGTTTAAATTAATCTTTAATTAAACAGATTTATGACTTGACAAATTCTCTCAATGCTTGAGCTGAAGCTTTAATTACTGAGTAATTAACACTTTTATGTTCAGCCTGAGAGGAGACCATGCATAAGGTTCGGTCTTTCAGCCAACAATTAACATGGCCATTTCCCTCAATAACATACGGTACATGTTTGGCTTGGCTGAATATGGATGTCAGTTCTTTGGAAGCAGGAGGAAATTAGAGGACACCAGACACCTCCAGCACCATTTAAGGATAAAATAAAATTTTGTTTGTCTCATCTATGTTTTCCAGTGCATCAATCATCATAGGAGCATCTCCAAGCATGCTACACATTAGATTGTTAATAGATCCATACATAACTACAGGTGGTTTAAAGGTAGTAATCACATTTGGGACCAGAAGCCTAAAGGGTCCTCTCACAGATAAGAACACACTAGTGTTTTAAACAGCACATGGTAGGTAGGGTTCATGGTGGAAGCCAACAAGTTTTAAAGGGGTTTTTCCACAATCTCATTTCATGCATCCGGCTCTTCAGCTCTGTGTGCTCAGAAGGGGCGTGTGTGATTTGATTGAATTGCATATCATTTGACCAAGCAGGATGACATCACCACCAGGCCTTTCCTCTCGCTAGTCAAAGAAAGGTCTGTTTATGTAAAGAGCTGTGAGTAGCTACAATGTAGCTCAGAGGTAAAGTTTTTGCCTCACAGCACAAGGAACCTAGATTCTAATCACTACAAAAATTAAGCCTGTGGATTTTTTTTATTTTTTTATCAATGCACAGACCTCATTGAGGTTTCTTTTTTATTTATTTGCACTGTTTGACTCATTACTAAGGAGTACAGAGGACGGAAGCAGAATGACAGCACCTGGGGTTGAACACTCTGTAGCTGCCTGAGAGAAGAGGTGATGTCTGAGCATTTCTGTCCAGGACTGAGGAGCTCTCAGCCCTGGTCGTATCCCCTGGAGATAAGCTGTAAACAATGGATCACTAAAGGAGCAGCTAAAACAAAAAGGGTGCAGAACTTTCAATAATGATGAATGGTGAAAACATTTATTATTTAATTTGCAAGCTTTTCACGTCAATTTATTTTGTGGCAAAACCTCTTTAAGTTATAGTTTCATATAGATTCCAGCTAATATCTATGTAGGTGTTTAGAGGCTTTGAAAGAAAAGTCCTAAAACCACAAAACCATATTAGTGGATGTACTTAACCTAATATACTGTAAAATTTTACTTTTTACTGGGACCTTAGTACCAGGTATGTGCCATGATTTACTTTCTCTTAAAAGGTCAGTAGTTTCAACAATTTGCTGAAAACTAAATTTCCTCTGATGCCTCCTTCCAGGCTCGGACTAAGCCGCCGGGGGATCGGTGAATCCCCCGGTGGGCCCCCCCGTGCTGCTGTAGTCCCGGAGGCAGTGCCGCCGCTCCCTGGGTCCCATCCGCGCATCTGGTGTTTGAGCGCCCGGGCCCTGCGTCCCGAGTGCTCAGAGACCGGCCCGGGAGTTGGGGACTAATGCCATTAGTGCAGCGCTCCTCTGATCTCCCTGGCAGGCTGAAGGTGTTAGGCCCTCAGCCTGCCAGGCGCCGGCCCCTACTGCTGACGTAGGCGCGCGGTGACGTCACATCACCGCGCCGCCAATGCAAGGCGGCAGGAACCGGCGGCAACTCGGAGCCAGGTAAGTGATTGTTGTTTGTTGTTTTTGATCTGCCTACAGGGTCCCTGGCTATATAGGGGGGTCCTGAATACAGAGGGGGTCCCTGGCTACAGAGGAGGGTCCCTGGCTACAGAAGAGGGGTCCCTGGCTAATGAAAGGGGGGCCCTGGCTAATGAAGGGGGCCCTGGCTAAGAAAAGGGGGCCCTGGCTAATGAAAGGGGGGCCCTGACTACAAAGGGTGGCCCTGGCTAATGAAAGGGGGGCCCTGACTACAAAGGGGGGCCCTGGCTAATGAAAGGGGGCCCTGGCTAATGAAAGGGGGGCCCTGACTACAAAGGGGGGCCCTAGGTAATGAAAGGGGGGCCCTGGCTAATGAAAGGGGGCCCTGGCTACAAAGGGGGGCCCTGACTACAAAGGGGGCCCTGGCTAATGAAAGGGTAGCCCTGACTACAACGGGGGCTCTGGCTAATGAAAGGGGGGCCCTGGCTACAAAGGGGGGCCCTGGCTACAAAGGAGTGCCCTGGCTAATGAAAGGGGGGCCCTGACTACCTAAATACTAAAGGGGGCCCTGACTACCTCCACAGTAGCTAAAGGGGGGAGGGCCTGACTTCCTGCACACTAGCTAAAGGAGGCCCCTAACTACCTGTATACTACCTAAAGGGGCCCTAACTGCCTGTATACTACCTAAAAGAGACCCCTAACTGCCTGTATACTACCTAAAAGAGACCCCTTACTGCCTGTGTAGTACCTAACGGAGGCCTTAACTGCCTGTATACTACCTAAAGGAGGTCCTAACTGCCTATAGCAAACAAAAACAAGATGTGTGGCTCACCTGATTAGGGCTATGGTCTCTGTTCTGGAGGATCCGCTTGAGTGTGATGATCCCAGGGCGTGCCGCCGGCCAAGCGGTTAGCAAACAACAACAACAAGATTCTGAAGCGCCTATGCAGCTCCGTGGTGCGGGATGCACAGCAACAAACAGCTTCTTCGCCCGGTATTGATTAAAACTCATATATTTATTTCAACACATGTAAAAAGCAGCCATATGTACATATGCCAAAACGCAATGCGCCCGACAGACGCGTTTCAAGCTCAGTGCTCTTGTTCACTGTCAACTAGACAACTGGAAGCTGCCAATATTTAAAACTAAACTCCCACCAATCAGGTGACTAGGAGCACATCACGTGATGATGATACTGAATAATGATGGCGTGCATAAGAGATAATAAACCAACTACAAAGATAGAAGGAAAGCAGCAGGAAGGACAAAGGTAAGATGTACGTTGTTGCTACTAATGTGTGTTTGTTATCCCGCAGTAGCTACTAGTATATCAATATATATGAAAGAATGTGGACGGATAGTCAGTTCAAATGGATGTAGATGAAATGCCCCCCCTCCCCAAAAAAAAAAATAAATAAAAAAAATTAGTTACATGCAGATAATGGAAACAGCAGTAATGGATTTAGTAGATATACAGTAAATCTGTGCGATAATTCAATCCTTGGGGTGCACGTGTTCCTAATTTTAAAATCCACATGGCTTCCCTTTGCCTTAGTTTTTTTAGCCAATTGCCACCCCTATAGGGCTTTTGTACCTGTTCTATGGCAGAGTATTTAAAACTCGCAAGGTTGCCCTGGTGGTGTTCCAAAAAATGTCTAGTGGCCCCTGACATCTGACTCTGTAATTTATTGACACTGGCGATGTGTTCCGCAATGCGGGTCTTCACCTTGCGGATGGTACTGCCCACATACTTTTTATTGCATGTGGTGCAATAAATAATATAAACCACATGGTGGCTGTTGCAATTCAAGAATTGGTGAATTTTGTATTTTTCTGTTTCACTAGCATCTGTGAATGTATCTATTTTAAGACTCAATTTACATACATTGCAACGGCCGCCACCGCAGCTGAAAAACCCCTTTTGGGAAAGCCAAGTTTTTTTTAAAGGTATTGTTATCACTCGTGTAGACACTAGGGGATAAGATGTCTCCCAATGTTTTGTTTCTTTTGGGTACACAATGTACTCCTCTCTCTAATATTTTCGCTAGTGTTTCGTCCTGCCGTAGTATGTTTATGTTCTTATAGAAGATTCTTTGAATCTCTCTGAAGTTAGTACTGTAATTGGTAGAAAACACTAGTTTTTGTTTGTTATTCCTAGGTTGAATATTGGTTTCCTGTAACAATTGTATTTGGTTCTTATTATTGACTTTCTTTTTAGCTTTTAATAAATCCCCTTTATGGTAACCTCTCTGTGTTAGTCTCTGATCGATAGTTTTTTCCGCTAATTGATAATCCCTATCTAGAGAACAAATCCTCTTGGCCCTTACATATTCTCCATATGGAATGGCTCTTAGGGTACTGGGCGAATGGCAGCTATTTGCTTTCAGTATGGAATTTCCCGAATTGGGTTTGCGATATAAAGTTGTGACCACCATCCCCAGTTCCAAATCCCCTTTGAGGTGAATATCCAGGAAAGGCATCTCTAATTTGTTCCAAACGCCCGTGAAGCGAAGATTAAAGGGATTATTATTGAGATACTCCAAAAAAGGTTGGATGAGCGCTACATCGCGACCCCAAATGATCAGGAGGTCGTCGATGTAGCGCCCATACCATTGTATACAGTCCAGAAAAGGGTTGTCAGTGCTATAAATGGCATGGTGCTCCCACCATGCCATAGTGAGATTGGCTAGTGTTGGTGAGAAAGTGGCACCCATTGGGGCACCAATTAATTGTAAGTAGTAGATATGATCAAATTTAAAGTAATTGCTGCCCAAAAGATACTCAATCGCTGCAATGATGAATTCTTGGGTCGACTCTGTGTATGAACTATGTTGTTTCAGAAAAAATGCCACCGCTACTAGTGCAATGTTATGTGGTATGCTGGAGTAAAGACTTATTACGTCACAGCTAACCCAAGTTAGATTGTGATCCCATGGTTTCTTATACATCATATGTAAAACTGATTTGGTGTCTTTTAAATACCCTGGAAGTTTTTGCACTAAAGGTTGTAAATAACCATCTACCCATGTACTGAGCCGTTCACCCAGGGAGTCATTGCCTGAGATGATAGGCCTAAGTCCTGGGGAGAATGTGTTTTTATGGACTTTAGGGGCTCCATAAAATACTGGAACCACCGGGTCTCCACCCATAAGGTAGATTTTTTGTTTATTAGTTAGAACACCCAAATTCTCCCCAAAATTTAGCAATTTTTCCATATCTTGCTGAAAATGTTTAGTGGGATCCTCTTTAAGTTTACGGTATGTCAAGTTGTCATCCAATATTTCATGGACCTGTAAATTGTATAACCCAGCATCTAAGACCACTGTTGCCCCTCCCTTGTCCGCTTTTTTGATAATCCAGTTCTTGTTATCCCTCAACTCTTTTAATGCTTTGATTTGGGACCAAGTTATATTATATTTATATTTCCCATTTTTTGTTGTTGTTTATACTGCGCCTTTTGGTGTTATTTTTCTGATATAACTGCATAAGGTCTCGTTCCATGGTATTTTGAAAGGCGTCAAGCGCCACTACTCTCGCCTTTAAGGGATAGAAATTTGGATTGGGCTGTTTTGAAATGACATTAGATGTTTCATCTTCATTATCATTATCATTAATGCCCTCACTTTCTAATTGTTGTAGACAAGTTAGGGCTACCTGTTCATTGAATTGTAAACTACTAAATTCATTGGTACTGTCATAGTCTAATCTAGGTGTTATTTGTATATCCTCTACTCCCTCTCTAAAAAAATGTTTTTTAACTGTTAACAGTCTTGCAAATTTATTGACATCCATTATAGTGGTAAGTAAATCAAAGTCATTTGTAGGGGAGAAGTTGAGTCCCTGTTGAAGAACTTCTAATTGTGGCTGGGATATAACAGCTGGAGTTAGAACTACTACCTGTAAGTCCTTTAGTGAGTCCTGTTCTAAGTCCTGTAAATTCGTTTCTTTTGGGCATACGTTTATTATCTCTTATGCACGCCGTCATTATTCAGTATCATCATCACGTGATGTGCTCCTAGTCACCTGATTGGTGGGAGTTTAGTTTTAAATATTGGCAGCTTCCAGTTGTCTAGTTGACAGTGAACAAGAGCACTGAGCTTGAAACGCGTCTGTCGGGCGCATTGCGTTTTGGCATATGTACATATGGCTGCTTTTTACATGTGTTGAAATAAATATATGAGTTTTAATCAATACCGGGCGAAGAAGCTGTTTGTTGCTGTGCATCCCGCACCACGGAGCTGCATAGGTGCTTCAGAATCTTGTTGTTGTTCCTAACTGCCTGTATACTACTTCAAGGGAAGCCCTAACTTCCTGTATACTACCTAAAGGGGGTCCCTAACTGCTTGCATCTTATATAAAGGGAACCTAACTACCTACAGTTTACCTAACTGGGGGAAATCACCTACCTACAGCCTAACTAATTGGGACTCACCAACACCTACCTACCGCCTACTTAACTGGGGTCCACCAACCTAACTGTAGCCTATCTACTTTCCTAACTGGGGCCTGCTTATCTACATGGGGGCTGTTTACCTACCCACCCGTGGATACTAGGCCTCTAAGTTATGGCTTGTACCCGCTCTCCCACCCCTGGGTAGTTTGTACAGAGGTGGGAATAGGTAAGAGATGCTGGAAAATTGAGGAGTCTAAGATATTTGTATGTAATTTCTGCAGGGATGAGTGGTGGCCGGGACAAGTCATCATGGCGGTGTTGAATGGATGCAGAAGAAAAGGGAATAAGAACGACTCAAGAGAAGAGAACGACTCAGCAGATATGACATCTCCGGTGAGTCCCTGATTTCAGGGGTTATTTTTTATATTGTAATGTGATGTGACCTGAGCTGGTGTCTGACCTCTATGTGGTCTCTATATGGCGGTGTATAGTGGCAGCGTACATGTGTCCCTGATTGTAACAGTGAGGGAACACCTGATCCTGTGCTAGGAGTTACACTTTCTTTCTTGCTGGTGTGTATTTTAGAAGGTGGTGAGGTGCGTGACCAAGGGCAACGTGGTGGAGGATATGGTATGTGGGTGGAGGGGGATATGGATAGAGCTACTTAGCCGTGTGTCTATGATATGTTAGACTGACAAATGTGTGACTACATTGTACTACACAATACAGTTCTGTTTTGCACACTGTATTATGTGGTAAAATGGGCGCATTAATGTCCGAGAGGCCGGTAATATTTTCATGTACAGTAGGGTGGGCCCACGAGATCAACTCCCCTGTGGGCCCCAGAACCCCCAGTCCGACACTGCCTCCTTTCCTGGTGCTCCACCAGTCAAAGGCCTTCACAAGTATGACATGTGATTGATCAAGTACCTAACATGGCGGGGGAGCAGAGCTTATACATTAGGGAGAATGCATATCACGTCCGTGCCATCGGGCCCTGGTCGGCGGCTATGGCCGCAGCGTTTATAACTGCGGCCTTGCCTCCTTTGTGTGAACACTTCCCTGTAGTCCTGAGTCTTGATTTATTTCGGCACCCCTTTTGGCCAAAATCCTCCCCCTCATAGGGGGGTTAATCCGCTCTCGGGATTGACAGGTTCTGCCACCTATCCAGCCCCCTTCTTCCGCCCTTTCCCTAATATTGCCACTGTTTCCCTTCTCATTGCCTACTATACTGCAGTCTTTAATTAGCCGTTTATTGTGGTTCTCGTGCTTTGATCTCTGCTTGTTTCTGGTTTCTCCTTGGGGCCTCACGACTTTGTACGCACTGTCCGCCCTTTCTGATTTGGACTTCCGACTACGTCTTTGTGTTCTTTTTTTTTTTTGTCTCTTTTCTGTCACTCTCTCAGTGTACCTTATCTTCTGGTTGGGGGCAGCCTTTAAAGGGAGGGGGTTCCCCCAAAAGGCAGGACAGAGGTTTGGGACATGTCGGGGGCCCCCTTGCCCGTGCTTGGTGAAACCCGACCACCCAAAAAGCACTTATGAGTTGGAACACATAATGGAGTTACATGATGTCATTCATCATGGAAAAGACCCAGACCTACAAGGTCGTGTGACTGTAATAAAGTTTTAGAAGCCATAGGCTTGGTTCACATAAGTGTTGGTGGTTTCATTTGGAGCACTTGTTGCAAATTCCTTCAGGAATGACAGAAAAACAATGGACATCCAGGCGTAAACCTGATGGAGCCATTGTAGTCAATGGGGTCTGTCAGGCACCATTGGTGTCTGTTATAAAACGGGTCCAGTTCTACCTCTGCACTGTAGGTTCTGGAGGATTTTCCAATGGAGAGGTGAACCAGGCTTACCAAAAGTGTAAGTACTGTATGTTAAAAAGTGCCTACTTGGGCTAAAAATAACAGAAAATCCGCAGCACTCCACAAATACCAAAAAACAGTCAAAGTGAATATAGAATTTTTTTTCAAGTTGCATTTCTGCTACTCCTGCACTAATGAAAACCCAAGACTCACAGCATACATTCTCAATCAAAAATCCATCCACCACAACAAAGCGAACCCAGCATAGATGGGATCCCACTCAACAGTATTTTTATTTTTGGATTGTTACAATAAGGTTTTTTTTTGCCACAATAACATCTATAGCATATTTATATCCTGGGAACTTCAGGGGAGCTATTTGCATACTTCATTTTTTACTAGGAGCTTTGCTTAGATGACTTCTTACACTAATCGGATCTCTGTAAAGACACTCTTTCGGCACATATCATATCTGGAAGTAATAGTGAGAGCATTTTTTTGACCCAATGTTAAATATAAACACCAAACATAGTATAAACATATAATTAATTCACCACCAATTAAATCCTATTAGACACCAGCCCAACTTACATAAATTCACAAAAAGGGTACAACCCCAGGGCCATATAAATAAAAAATATCTTTTTTTCAATCAAAAATTTAAAAAAACATGAAAAAAGCACCTAACATCCCCAACAAGGGAAAATCAGAGGCTAAGACAGCAACATGGGGGTATACAGAAAATAGAAGCAGGTGCTAATATATATATCAACTAAGACTATCATATGTATACATACATATGTATGAGGGGAAAAAATAAAAAAAATAAATAAAAAAAAAAAAAAAAATATAAAAATTTATATATATTATATATATACACACACAACAATTAAAAAATCCAGCACTCTTGATTCAAAAAGTAATTCAACTTTTTTCAACAGTCCAAGGCGACATTTTTGACTATCAAAACCTTCCAAGCCTCATTTTGATAGCCAAAACGTGCCTTTTGGACATTTTGGGAATAAAAGTTGAACTCACATTTTGAATCAAGGAGTGCTGCGTTTTCTTTTGTAGTTGTGGGGTATTATTTTATATATATATAAAAATAAATAATATATTTTTTTTTTTTGTTTTGTTTTTTTTTTTCCCCCATACATATGTAGTATCAATGAAGTCGTTGTATATTTGAGGGGACTGGGAACCCTGGTCATATACCCGGGGGGCACCTATTTTTTTTCTTTTTTTTATAGGAGGCTGCCTTTTTTTTACTATTGTTATTATATAATTTTGTGGGAAGGCACAGGTGCGGAAAGGGGAAAGGGACGCATGTTCACCGACTTCTAAGATCGGTGAAATAAAGCCTAATTTTTTTGGTGTCAGGGGCAATAGGCCACGATACTTTTGTATGTGAGTAGGCAGAAAACCGTAATCCGGGTCGGGTTTTATTGGAGCAGTCGAAATTTTGGTGGGATGGCTGCTCCCACACTCCGGTCCGGAACCAGCCCTAAAAACCCCACAGCTCAGGTGAAGGGGGTGGGGTTTCCATTCCTATGAAAACGCTCAGTGGAGTGAGCAGGAGTGAGAAGCCAGAGCGGGGCCTGGAAACCGTGGATTACTACAGAACCGGATACGGTATTGTGACTGCAAACAGACTTTGATTTATGTTTGTTTTTTGGCTGAAGCAACCCCTCTTTTTTTTTTCCTTGTTTATAAAACCGATCCAATAAACCCTGCATATTCACAACGAAACGGCCTCCGTTTGAGCTGATTCCCAAAAATTTGGTGTTGGGATGCGGGCAACACCTGGAATAAAACTGCAGTCCTGGATTTAAGGGGGCGTTTACTTTTTAAAAACCAAACAAGTAAAATGGGGACGCTGAAGCCCCGGCAGGGACACCCGCAGCAACAGGCCCATGCTGAATCTGTGCGGTCACAGCAGGAACCAACCACACAAAGGGCGAGGGGCCACATGGAGGAACTATCCGGGGAAGGAGCCCCCAGCACACCCGCAGGAGGACGGACAACGGGGTGGGGAAAGGGGTGCAACCCCTGCAGAAGAACCCCAGAGACGACGGGGGAACCCTTCCTTACCGTCTTCGAGGGGGTGCGAACGGAGAGACTACCAGTTTTCCGCGGGGGCAGAGTCCTGCCCCCTTTTTCTCACTGGCGAGCCTCAAAAGCTTACTATGACTTACTCTCGGGAATCCGGGAATACCCCCCGCTCAATGGGAAATTCTCGCGCCTGGGCGGAGGGTCACAGTCCGGCAAAAAGGGGTGCATCAGGGGGGATACAGGGGCCCGGCCCCCAGGTCCCAAATGGTTTGATCTCCTGCACCTCACCAGAAAGGGCTGCAGCCGGAGTTCTTTTCCCCACCCAGATGGTAGAGGGGGTCATGATGGACCGCTTTGTGCATTCTTTTTCCCAAGTCAGTGCAAAAGCTGGGTGCGAAAGGGGAATCCCCAGACGGAGGATGACTTAATCGGTTGGAAGAGATATCGGGCCATGGAGAATTCCCTGGCTATCCAACCCTATCCTCTCCCTACGCAGACCCCCCCTGACCCCCGAAGTCAAAGAAGCGGAAAATAAACTCCCTAGGAAACGCCCGTCCTAAGGCCAAGGCCCTGCCACGCCGACCTCCCACCCCCCCTGCCAGGACATTACTCTGGAGATCCAGGGGTGTTGGGGATTGGGGGCCTGTGCCCCTTGGGTCGGAACCGATGGACTGTCTTGGCGACGCGCCTCTTTGGTGCTTCCGGCATGCACACCGGGTTGGACACTACCCCGGGGGCTTCCACCTGTCCCATCAGGTGAAGGCTCCCTGAAAAGGGTCTCCTGGGCTCGGGGAAACTTTGGGTTTCTCTCCTGAAAAGCCATATTCCCCATGTTTTGGTTCCAGGGAAAAAATTTTTGGGGGCCCCCGTAAAACATGTGATACCAAAAACGACCCCCGGGCCCAAGTAACTTTAAAATCCGATGGGGGAAGGTTCACACCCCAAATAAGGGATTGTGCGGGGGGTTAGTGCACGAAAATATAATTGGCCGGACTGCCCCCCTTTGGGGATGTGGGAAGGTGCCATACACGAAAGCACCCCAAAAAAACCCCGCTCCTGAGAGCACGACCAGGGGGTCCCCGAATTCCCGTTCTCCGTCATGGAGGGGAGGGAGGGGAAATCAACCCTTGAAGACACTGCCGACCTAGATATTAGGGGAAATTTTGGAACGGCCCACGAGGGATGAGACCCTAAAAGGGCCCTTCAAAAAGCGTGGGGTACTTTATGGGTACCCCAAAGTCAGGGGGTGAGAAAATTTTCCCCATTTTGCAGTAAATCAGGATTTGTTTTACCGGGGGACCAAAATCCCCCGGGGGGGAGTGATGGAACAACTTCTGGTTCCCCACCAACACGGGTGGGAATGGATCTGGCCCCCTACGTTTGGGGGGACACCTGGGGGGCCGATAAACCAAGAAAGAATTTCTACCAGATTTACTGCCAGGGTCTACAGGGAAATCCGAGACTACTGCCAGTCGTCCCCATGCCAATCCCCCTCCCCGTTGCCAGTTTTCGCAGCCCACTGATACCATTGCCTATTAAAAAACACCTTTGAGTACAATGGATTTATGGGCCCGTGTAAAAATCGCTAAGGGCACCCTATATTTTGGGCGTCATGGGCTACGCCACCAGGACCCAGAAGCTTACCCCTTAGAAAAAAGCTTCCTCCAAGGTAATTGCTAGAGACTATGGCACATATTTTCCAGAACGGCTTGCCGAAAGAGATCCTGACGGATCAAGGGACCCCGTTTTATGTCAGAGTTTTTGGGAAATCTTTTCAAGGTTCTGAAGGGCCCAACTACCACCTCTGTGTACCACCCCCAACAGATGGCTTGGTGGAACTTTTCAACAAGACCTTAAAGGCCATTTTTAAAAGGAGTAGAGAAAGAGGGCCAAAATTGGGACTACCTTTTTTGCCATATCTCCTTTTCTCATCCGAGAGGGTTTTCCCCAAACTTCCACAGGGTTTCCCCTTTTTTAGTTACTCTATGGCAGGCAAACCCAGGGGGCTATTGATATTCCCAAGAACCTGGAGAGTGAGGGGCACGCCCCATAAAAGCGTCATTGAAAAATGTGGGACAACTACAGGCGATCACTCAGGGGACTCCCTATTTTTAAGGAAAACCTCTACAGGGGCCCGGGGGCGCAAACGAGGGCACAAAAGGGCCCCGGCCCGGGGAACAGTTTAGGCCAGGGGGGGGGCCCGTTTTAGTCCAACGGGGAAGCAATCCGGGAAATGGCAAGGCCCACAGAAAATTGGAATGGGGGAGGGCAACTATCGGGCCATCAGCCGGGGAAGGGAACCCTAAACCAAATATAAACCATGTTAACTTTCTAAGCCATGGAAATATAAAACCCCCGGAGGCATCTTGCTTTGGGGGTCCCAACCAGAGACCATATAGAGGCGTGAAGATTGCAGAGACTGTCCCCCTTTTCAGACGCCAAGGGAGACAACTGCTCAACAAAATAGGGACTTATTTTACAAGGCACCAATTTTAACTCATGTTGTAGAACTGAGATCACACAAAAGGGCCCCAGTGAATGAATTTAAAACCTTTTAGGATTCCCCCCAGGCCCGTGGGGGAAAATTGGGCAAAAGGGAAATGCAGAGAATGCTAAAATTAGGAGTGATAGAGGATCTAAGACGATGGTCCAGCCCCCTCGTGTTATCCCCCAAGCTAACGGTGAGTGCGCTTTTTGCAACGACACCGCAAGCTAAATAAGATTGAAAGGGCGATGCATAAACCCATCCCCGGGTAATGAGCTTATTGGGGGCTAGGACCAGCCCTAACACACCCTAACCCTTCCAAGGGGTATTGGCAAAACCCCCACAAAGGAGGCCCAAGAAAACAGCCTTTTCCACACCAGAAGGGGGCCTTCCACAGTAAAATCCGTTTGGGTTACAGGGGGCCCCCGCCACCTTCCAAAGGGGCTATGGACAGGATTTAGGTCCCCACCGGGATATGCCGGCTTCCTTGACGCATAGCATCTTCAGCGGATTGGAGAGTCACCCTAAGAAGATCCAAGCGTCCTAATGCCTAAGGAAAGGTGGTTTTTTACCATAAACCCTATAAGGGCCCCCTCCCCGGGTGGGAAAGGGCCCCCTTTTTCTTTGGGGGATGTCGTGGGGGAAGGGGGGGGAAAAAAAAAGCCCCCAAAAAACAAGATAGAACAAACCAAAACTGCCCCCCCACTTACCAAAAACAATGAAGCATTTCTGGGATCGTGGGGTATTACCCCGGCTTTTATCCCCCAATTTTGCCGAATGGCAACACCCTTGACGGGCCAAACAAAGGGGACTAATCCCCATGACAAATGGTCCCCAGAGGCTGAAGGGCCTTCCAAAACTGAAAATAGCCCTTGTAGACAGCCAGTTTTAGTGGGGCCCGGATTTTCTCGCGAGAATTGAGACAAACAGATGCCTCAGAGGTCGGCCTAGGGGCGTAATGTCCCCGGGTTTTCAATGGGGGGGAACACCCGTGAGTTTTCTGAGCCGGAAGCCCCTTCCCTGCCGACGTAATTACCCATTATTGAGAGGGAAAAGCTTTGCCATTAAATGGCACAGATTCCTCCGGGACACCTCCTGGGGCCAAATTTAGGCTGTGACTGAAATTTCCCCTTTTTAAATGGGTAAGGGAAAAAAAGGCAACAATGCCCGGTCCCCGTTTGTTCCTGGCCCTGCAGGATTTTTAAATTTTTCGTGGAGCAAGGCCGGCAAGCGCAGGGGGATGCAAGCCCTACGAGGGTACATTTTGATGGGTGAAAAGGTGCCCAGCCCCCGGGATTGGGCAGAGGGGGGGGTATGTAGGGAAGGGACAAGGTGCGGTAGGACGGAAACCCATTGTCACCGATCTTCAAGATGTGAAATAAAGCCTATAATTTTGGTGCAGCGGCAATGGGACTGAATTTTTTGTATTTTAGTATGGCATAATGCCCCCAAACCGGGTCGGGTTTTTATTGGGGCATTCTGTAGATTTGGTGGGATGGACTCTCCCACACTCCCGGTCCGGGCTTACCACCCAATAAAAGGCCAGCAGCTCAGGTGGAAGGGGGTGGTTCTTTAAAAACTGCTCATGGAGTGAGCAGGAGTAGAGACCAAGCTGGGCCTGGATAACCGGATTACTACAAACGGCAACGGTAATTTTGACTGCAAACAGGGCTGTGATTTATGTTTGTTTTTTTGGGTGAAGCAAGCCCTGCTGTTATTTTCCTTGTTTTTAAAAACCCATGCCCAAAAAACCCGCATATTTCACAACGAAAGGACCCTCCGTTTGAGCTGATTCCCAAAAATAAATATATATAAAAATAAAAATATATATATATATATAAAAATTTAAATAAATATTTTTTAAGATAGCAATAAAAGGTATGGTAAGGGTATTGTAAGCTACAATATAAGTATGACCACGCATCATAAAATTTAAAATTTCAAATTCCTGATTTGTGAGAGAGAACCCTTAAAAAGTTTGCTTCGAGTAAACCCCTTAAATTTTTAGAATTTTGAGCCGAACCGAACCGAACTTCGAACCCCCATTTAAGGGAATGGGAAAAGTCCTGGTTCATTTTTAGCCCATACAGGTGAGGGGAAGCTGCAATTAGCACGATAACGTAAAATTACAGGGTAAAATAATTAATTCCTTTAATGGCTAACTAAAAGATAGGGCAGCTTGCAACAGGGCAAAGCTAAAAAAGGGGGGCGCCTAGCACTGCAAAGGGGGCCCCTTTGACACAAAAAGACACTGATTTTGGAAAAGGGAATGGTAATTTGGGAGGAGAACCCCATCACTTTTGCACCAGGGGCCCCAAAAACATGTCAAAGTGGTGGCAGCAAAACACCCCAAAGGGGAACAAGAGGGGTTTAGCTGGCA